>MCJB01043809.1:0-98346 GCA_002018475.1 Nicotiana obtusifolia | reverse complement strand
GTCTGATTTTTTTTTTTTTTTTTGGTTGAAAAAGGTGCAAACGTACCCCCATATATTTAATATTGTCTACATTTAACATCCGTAATACTATTCGGTCAAATATGTTCCTACCATTATACTATACGGTCAAATTACCGCTACCATTAACAAACTTCTAAAAATTACCACTCAATTCATCAGGTAACCCAAATTCATTGTAGGATTAGTGCGTCTAGTTTTGACCACGCGGCAAAGGTGGGATCGGTTTCTTCGGGTGGTTCGGTGCCATCGATGTGATGAAGTACTTTGTAGGCACGGACGTATAGCTTGAATAATTTGACCCAAGAAAAATATGAGACCTTCTTTCCATCACGAATACGAATCTTGTTGTTGATGTTGGTGACCGTATAGGCCGGGTGTAGTGGTTGTTTGTCGGCAATGGAGTTGTTGTTAGTAGTTGCCGGTTCATCACCCATGGTGAGGGGATGGGCGACGGCTTGGAAGAAAAAGAAAAAAATTAGGGTAAAAAGGCTCTGATTACCATGAAGGAATATGATCTTCTTTATTGATTTTCCATGATTTACATGATCCCTATATATATTGACAGAATACAAATCAAAGACCACTAATTTAGGCACAATTATAGGAACTATTTTAATGACTAAATCAAATCAATGAAATATATAAAAGATATGGAATATCTAAAAGATACTCTCCTAATACAGTCTTCCTCGTGTCAATGTTACTGTCACAGTGAAGAAGATCAATTCATCCTTTGGTTGACCAAATGGGTAAGAGAATCAGACGATGGTCCTGAATAAAATAAACGGTTAGTGGTTATCGATTAGCAGCAAGGGAAACACCAAAACAAGTTCAAATCAAAATATACAGTTAGTGGGAAAAATCTCCATGGCCCGATGATGCACAATTTAAAACTCAATGGATAATGATTCAGTCCCTCTATTCTTCTTCACTTTAATACTAGAGTTTTGTCTGCGACAGAACACGAATATGTGTGGTGCGCCTAACCCACACATCACAAGCTGAACTCTCACCACTAAAGCGCCGGGGGCATAATTAAAGAAGCTAAATCAAACAATAGACTACGGAAGCGCTACACCTAGGCGTCATCTGCGCGATCATCTGCCAAGATTTCCATGTCCCTGGTAGTCATTCTTCTTACTTTGTGTAGAGGCACAACATAACAGTGTTCAATTAGTAGAAAACAATCCCCATGATCATTTTATTTGAAGTATAGAAGACAAAATTATTGCTATGCAATGCATAAAGGGAGAATAATTAACAAAACCAACAAGCAATGCGGTTTATAAATGTTGACCACCTAGGCGAATCCTACATGAACAAAACATGGGAGAGATGTTGGGTATATGAGTAGACATGCCTTAAACTCTAGTGACGCGTTTTAAAGTCGTGCGAGCGTAAGCCCAAAGCGAACAATATTACTAGTGAACTGGATTGTTACACCTATGGATGTCTATAGTTGAAATAACAAATAGAACCTAATCATTTGAGGAAAATATACAGAGCAAACATCTTACTTGATTGTCATGATCCGAGCTTTTTCGCCAGGTTGTTGTTGCATATCACTTGTCCCTCCTTCGGAAAAGGGAGAAACTAAGTTTTCAGTATAGATTTCCGCATTAGAGCAGCCGTCAAAGTTAACAACCTTTGGATTGAACGAGTCATCCTTTGGATTGTATACCCTGAAACTATGTGAAACCCTAACCAAAATTCCACCTTTATTTGACTTAAAAACTGGAAGAGGATTCATAAATGGATAAGCAGCATATTTGATGATAAGCAGCTTTGTCCAAGATTCTTTAACCCCATATTCCTTCATAACCCAAACAGCTGAGACCTGCTTTCTCGCAGTAATACAAAAGCATTTAATAGCACCCCACTAGGACAATCATCAACACATCTCCAAGAATTACTCGTTATACTATATATTTTGACCTTAACTCTGATCTGAACTACCGTGTTTAAAATTATGAAAAATGACTACCATTTTATTATTATCACGAGACTCATAATATATAAAACCATAACGGTAACAATCTGTCAGTTCAGTTCCAGAATCAGGCAATTTCCTGTACTCTCTTGTCTATGGATTCCATAGAAACAAGTATTTTGTCCCGCCAGCAAGACAAATCAAACAAATCACCGCATTCACCGAACTCAAAATACGAAAAATTTTATAAGGATTTTTCAAAGGAATATTCAAGTCAAATGCTTCAGTAACAGACTCATAAAGTAAAGACCTAAGAGAACAATCCCTTAGTATATTGTACACAGGTCGGTAAAACCTGAATAAAAGCCTATGGTTGGTGTTTTCCTTGTTACTAGAGGATAAACTAAGATGGAACTTGATAAATTCAGGGCTAGAGATTACATCAAACCAGTATTTTGAAACAGACCTGAATTGCAAGAGGGATTTAACTGGAAGTCTTAAGAAGATTTCAGTGATGAGTTCTGATGGAATATGAGAATGGTTTGTGGGTTTGCTCCGTTTTGGGTTTGAACTTCCTCTCCCTTGGATTCCATTTGGGTTGGGAATTTTTGAGTGTTTCACCATTGAATTGCATGGGAGAGAAGACTGAACTGCGACTGAGTATTCTAAAAGTCATCGCAAAAGTCTTCTTATATTTATCGTGAGAATCCCTTCAAGAAGATAAAATAAACCTAGTACTCAATTTTTGGGCTGTGAATTTTACCAGTAGTTTCTTTTTCTTTTTCGGGGGGGTTCCCTCATTCATATACTCCATTTATTTCTCTTTGTCTTTTTGTGTTTTAGTATTACTTTTAGTTACTTAGTTATCTTTTCTTTAATAAATTAATTAAAATGAATATTGAAATTAGTCAGTATATAATGATACCTAGAAAAGGTACACCTTTCTATTTTTGTCATCTAAAATTGGACTGATTTTTAGCTTAAATTGATTCATGAATAACTTTGTTAAATATTTTTAAAATAATTTTTTTTGATACGTTATATATGACCATAACAAAAGAAAAAAGTATTATTTGATAATTAAAAAATTCAAAAGAAAATAATACACATTAGTTAAAGGGCTTTTTTCACTTTTAACCCGCACCAGAAACTATTTACATTCAGTAGCCGAAAAAGTGCATAAAATTTGTATAATTTTTGTATATAACATACATAATGTTTATATATACAAAACAATATATATTTTTCGGCTATTATTTTGGGAGCGTCTATACAGTGTCGATTTTCCTTAATTAAAGCTTGATAAGAGTTGTGCGGGTTGGACTATAACTCATATTTTTAGCTCAACTTGACCTAGCGTATCTTAGTCAAGTTACTTTTGGGCGGACCAATAATCCGTTCATTCATTGACTCAATCCATATTGATCCGCCCAAAATCAGCCAAACCCACCCAATTAACACCCCCTAAAACATAGGGAGTAAAATTTGCCAACAAGATAAAAGAATTTGCTGTAGCAAAACTAATTCTGGTTCGAAATAATAATTATAACAAAAGTTTGCACTTCTAACTAATGCCCTCATGATCACATGCATTCTCTATAGTTGAAATAACAAATAGAATTTAGTCACTTAAGAAAAATGTAGAGAGTCTTACAATTTAAAGCATTAGTCGCTTTCTTGGATCACTAGTTCATCCGTGGGAAAAGGAGAAACTAGGGTTTTAACGTAGATTTCTGTGTACCGCCAGCCATCAAAGTGAGTACCCGTGGGGCTGAGCGAGTCATCGTTTGGATTGTATATCATGAAAGTTTCATCAAAAGCAACCACAACTTCACCTTTATTTGACATGAAAAGGGGTTGAGCATACGAATATGAGTAATCAGCATACTTGATAGTAAACATCTTTGTCCAAGATTCTCTAACCCCATATTCCTTCATAATCCAAACAGATACACGTTTTCCCTCATTATTAATATATATAGAAAGATCAGTACCAAGCAATCCAAGCTGCAAATCAATATCTCCTTCTTCATGGGATGGTTGCTCCACTTTTTCCCATTTCTCATCAGCCAAATCAATAGAAATTATATTACATCTCTTATACGAGTAATCATTAATCTTATTAGCCCAATGAAGCTTTCCATTAACAAACCTACTGAAACCAGATAATCTCACCCCATGCGGAAGAGAATGGATGCTTCTCCAAGAATCACTCTTCAGACTGTATATTCCAACCTCAACATCGGACGAACTACGATCGTAGTAAAAACAGCCCACTACCTTATAATCATCATGGAACTCATCATATCCAAAACCATATACGAAACGTTTAATATACCAGAACTTAGTTTTAAAATCAGGAAATTTCTTGTATTTTGTAGTTGATGGATTCCATAGAAACATGTCGTCCTCATTGACAAGACAAATCAATCCATTGACAGAACCCACAATCTTAAACGATCTTTTGGGGATTTCCATGGGATAATACAACGTAGATGCCTCCGTAACAGACTCATAAAGTAAAGACTTAAGAGACCATTGCTTAAGACATCGACCAAAATTTAATATGAGCCTATGGTGAGTGCTGTCCTTGTTATTAGCTGATAACTTAAGATGGGCCTTTATAAATTCTTGACCAGAAATTAAAGCAAGCCAAGATTTTGAAACACACGTGAATCGCAAGAGGGGTTTCACAGGAAGCCTTGAGAGGATTTCAGTAACGAGTTCTGCGGGCAAAATAGGGATTGTCAAGATTGAATCTTGCCTTAAAGTTAATGGATATTCATCTCCCGTGAATTCCATCTGGGTTTGCAAAATCTTAGAGTGCTTCACTTTTTTTTATGGAGAGAGGACTGCGACTGCGTGTGGTAAAAGTCACAAAAGTCTTTTTATATTTATATCTTGAGAATTCTTCTAGAAGGTAAAATAAACCTGGATAGTACTTATTTCTTTTGAGCCGTGAACTTTAGTCAGTTTGTTGAATTGTTGCCTCACTCCATTTATTTCTTTCTTTCGTGTTTGAGCTGGTCCCTGGAGTATTTTACTCATGACTATTGGGTGTAAAATTCCTCATTATAGTGAATTATTTTTTTTCTCTCGGGCCCGTAGTTTTTTTCTTATTCAGAAGGATTTTCCGCATTAAAATTTTGTGTCCTTGTTGTTCTTTTTATTCCTGTTAATTATAGTATCTCTAACTACGTTATTATTCCGCTGTTATTACCAATATCAATATGTTCCTCTTCAAAGACAAAGTCCTTAACTCTCTCTCGCCCCACAAACTCAACATCCTCAAAGAACCTCACATTATTGGAAAAAGTAGCCTTAGTAGTGGGATAAAAATTCTGAAAAATTGAGGGGATATAAAATATTATTGGACAGAACTCTCTTATTTCTTCTTTAGAGATATGACCTAATCTCTTGTGCCATAAAGAAGTAGTCTATTGGATGGTTAATTTACCCTTATTACCGGTTATTTTAACATGCAAGGTTCATTGAACGAAGCAATCATATCAAGTAAGTATAGATATAACCTGATAAAGAATCGGGACCAACTAATTTTGAATTATGAAAGAGACTAATTTTTTTTCCAAATAAATAAAAATTAACCAAATTTGTCTAATACAGAAACAGAAATCAAATCCCATAAAAATTGGCGCAAACACAAGTCTCGTTCAAATTCAAATAAAATCGATTCTTAACATTAATCTAAAAGTTCCAATTATTTTGACTTGTCGTCACCATCGTGAATGTATCTTTCACCATCATTAAGCTTTCAATAGTTCAGGCAATCTTGCATAGACACAGTGATATGAGTTTTTATACCGGAATTTATCTACCATCTGTGTCTTGATACCGAATTCAAATTAATCTTAGAACAAACAAAATTAAGAAGTGTACATTTCTTTGCACGCCATGCGTGATAGTTGGTATAATCCTTCTTCTTATGACCTGCAGCTTTACAAAAGAACAACCATCTGTAGTTGTTCCTGATATCTCTTTTATGTTGCTGTATCCACAGTTTTCTTATTCTTTCTCTTCTTGTCCTCCTTTTGTCCTTAGGTACAACGGCTAAGTGAGCACTTGCTATCTTTTCCTACTTCAGTCTATCCTCTTCCTGAACACAGTGTGAGATGATCTCATTTGGAGATGAAGTCTCTTTTTGACAATTATAGCCTTAAACTGGCAAAACTATGGTAGAAGGGATTTCAAAATCAAATGCACGAGAAAGTCCTTAAAGAGGTCCAACTTAAGTGCTTTCAACTTAGAAGCATGATGAGACATTTGTATGATGCACTCCTTGATGTTACCTTTGCCTTGATACCTCATTGAAATCAGACTTGTCAAGAGTGTACCAATCTCAGCCTTTTCACTCTTGACCAATACTTTCTCAATTTCAGCCATAAATTCTTTATCCGTTTTAACCTTGTCCGACAAAGTACCTCTGAATGTTCCTGGAATGGCTTTCTTCATGATCATCATATACATACGATTTGATCTCTCCTACCTTTCCATCTCCCTCTTTTCATTAGAGGTACTCTTATCTGTAAGAGGTGGTGGAGAATCAGTCCTTAACGTAAGGTCAAGATCCATGACTCGGAGAACTAGTAGTTCCATTCAACATAGAAATTGAATTGATGTTGGCAGTAATATTTGCAGGAGTAATTTTGGTTGAATCAGATAATAATAAATAACAATAAGCTCACATATTTTTAAAACCAAAAGAAAATAAATCTGAATAAAGGTAAACCCCATCTCAAGGTACCGTGTACTCCAATAATATCTCATCTTTGGACAAAATATTAACTTGTAAGCGGTATCTTGGTGTAGTAATCAAATACTGATAATAAAGAACATGTCGAATAATAAATTTTCCTTTGGGCCGATTTATTATTCACACGTAAAATCAAATAATCATCCTGCGTTTATTACCACAAAAGCACATGCAATTCTATTAACATTAATCTTCGTTTGGGACGATCAAGATTCACATAAGTTACATGTAAACAACCTTTTATACTTCAAGACAAATAAATCTCCACAAGAGAGGTCATTTGACGACATCAAGCTTCAAATTTGTTCATCTCAAAAAATATACAACTATACCAATATTCAAATTTAAATTTTCCAATTGAGAATATATTAATTTCCAAACCAAAATAAGTTGTGGCGGGCCTGAATTACTAAAACTTAAGAGATCTGCAAGTATTATTCTTCTCAATTGCTAAACCAAGAATAGTAATATTACAAAAGAAATATACTTTCAATTTATTTGGCAGTATATTAAAACCAAACAAAAAGACATTTTCATATTAGGGGTTGCAGTTACTATGCCATCACACAACATCCTTATGTTGCATTAGTTTTCATTTATTTTTTACTTCCTTAGGTCGCTGTAAAGAAAATAATGCAACCAAAAGCATAATAACAACCTAATTGAATAACACAATAAAGCCAAAATAAAACAATTCACTCATTGTTATCACTATTATATATATATATATATATATATATATATATATATATATATATATATATATATATATATATATAAAATCCCGAACCGGTTTCTGATTTGCATAAAACAATTTCCATGTTGAAGCGGCGGCACTAGCTAAAGTTCTCTTTCTTTCTTTCTGTGTTTTTTTTGAAAGAAAAATTATTTACCAAAAATTAAAATAATAGCACACAAAATCAGTAGCAGCCTTTTATGGCCATTTCCCGGCCACATACCCCAAACGGAGGTCAGACTTACAATTCCGAATTACGGGATAGACGTCGTAGAAGCAGTGAATTTGAACTTGAATCTTTTTGTTTTCTCAAATAAAAACGTCTTAATGATTCAATATAGAAAAAGGCTCTGATACTAATTGTGAGAACCAAAAATACGAATATTATCATCTCTTACCCAATATTTATCATATCAACTTATCAAGAATAAATAATGTAGGGTTCATCCCCATAATAAAAAAGTCCAAATAGCCAAATTGGACTTGGTTGCCAAATTGGTGGGCGTGAGGAAAAATTTGCAATTCAAATTTTCAACCAATACTTCATTCGGATTAGTTGAAGAAGTAGGTCATTTCTCCTATAAAAGGAAGCTATCTACTTCTCATTTTACATCACATAGAAAGAGAATCAACACAATAGTTGCAGAGAGTATTTCGCAGGCATTGTGAGAAATAGACTGTGTAGGAAAAATAGAGAGTGAGAGTGATAATGTAGTGAGGTGAGAATCTTAAAATAGGGTTATTTTTTTTGAGTGTATAGTGGTCCCTGGAGTATTTTTCTCAAGACTAGTGGGTGTAAAATTCCTCACTATAGTCAATTATTTTGCTCCTCTCGGGCCCGTAGTTTTTTCCTTTATTCAGAAGGGTTGTCCACGTTAAAAATCTTCATGTCCTTGCTATTCTTTTTATTCCTGTTAATTACCGTAATTTGTGTGGGGTGAAAGTCTCAAGAGGCGTACGCCCAGCAATTCGTGGCGTTTAGGGCGAACGCCTGGGCATTTGATTTAAGTGAGACGTAAGCCCCAGAAACTTTTTCAAATAAAACAAATTTGTTGAATAAGTCATTCATATAATACCCAGATTTTCAAAAGTCAGCTTGGTAATTGCCCAAAAATTTTAAAAAGGAGTAATTGCCCAAAAATTTTAAAAAGGAACTAAAATGTATTAAATTTAAAAGTCAAGGCCTTTTTATTGATTGAAGCCCTAATTCACGGTCTTTTCCAATTCTTTATCTTATCTGCTAGTCTGCTAAGATCTTCCAAAAGCAACAAATATTCAATTTATTTTTACAAATATAAAGATAACTCTATTTTACTTCATAGCAGCAAGTTCAAAGTTCAAATTGCAAGTTAGTTATCCTTTTTGTTCCTCCATGTAGAAAATTTTATTCTTTTAGACTCAAGTTACTTGTGCTTGTAAGTAGCGTATAATAAATTATCTTGACTAGTGTTTTGTGGGGATAGAACGCGCGCTCGCGCGCGCACACACACACACATATATCTATATATGTATATGTATAGCTTTCTTTAATTTTTATGTAATTTTACATGTTTATAATATTTATTGTAATTATATTATTTTATAAAATATTAAAAATTAGATGCATATGGTACGCCTCGCTGAGGCATATGTAAAATGCCTCGCCTTACGCCCACGCCTTTTAAAAAACTGATTGTTACCGTAAATATTCACAAAAATATTATTTACGGTAAATTTTACGTTGAGACAAAAATAAATGTCAGGAGTAAAATATGAAGTAACAAGATTCAACGGTAATGACGGTTTCTCCATATGGCAAAGAAGGATGAAGGACCTACTCATCCAATAAGGGTTAGACATTGCACTAGATGGTAAAGAGGCAAAGCCGGAAACCATGAAAGCCGAGGATTGGGCAGACATGGATAAGAAAGCGGCTAGTGTAATTAGACTGCACTTGTCCGATGAAGTACTCGATAATGTCGGGGATGAAAATAGTGCATGTAGTACTTGAAAAAGACTAGAAAGTCTATACATGTCCAAATCCTTAACAAACAAGTTATTTTTTTAAAAGCGACTTTATGCCATCCATATGAGTGAAGGTACAAATTTCTTGTCCCATTTAAATATGTTAAATGGATTAATCATCCAGCTGGCAAACCTTGGAGAAACAATCACTGAAGTAGATAAGGTTATCATGCTTCTAAACTCGTTGCCATCTTTCTATGATAATTTGGCAACAGCCATCATGCATGGTAGAGATACCATCGATTTAAAGGAGGTCACGTCCCCCATCCTACTCAATGATAAGATGAGGAAGAAACCCGAAAATTAAGGGCATGATCTTATCATGGAAAACAGAGGAAGAAGTTTTTATAGAGCATCGAGAAGCCGTGATAAATCTAAAGCTCGTGGAAAGTCCAGGAACCGGTCAAAGAGTAAAAATTGCTACAGTTGCGGTCAACCCGGTCACTTCAAAAGAGATTGCCCAAAGAAAGGTCAAGGCGAGAGCAGTAGCCAGAAGAATGATTACAACACAATTGGACTTGGACTTGGTTGCCAAATTGGTGGGCGTAAGGAAAACTTTGCAATGTAAATTTTCAACCAATACTTCATTCTGATTGATTGAAGAGGTAGTCCATTTCTCCTATCAAAAGAAGCTATTTGCTTCTCATTTTACATCATACAGAAAGAGAAGCAACACAATAGTTGCAGAGAGTATTTCTCAGGCATTGTGAGAAATAGACTGTGTAGGGAAAATAGAGAGTGTGAGCGATATTGTAGTGAGGTGGAAATCTTAAAATAGGGTTATTTCTTTTGAGTGTATAGTGGTCTCTGGAGTATTTTACTCAGGACTACTGGGTGTAAAATCCTTATTATAGTGAATTATTTTTCTCCTCTCAGGCCCATAGATTTTTTTCTTATTCAGAAGGGTTTTCACGTTAAAAATCTTTGTGTCCTTGTTGTTCTTTTTATTCCTGTTAATTACACTATCTCGGTACTACGTTATTATTCTACTGTTACTATCGTGAATATTATTTCTGTAGGGGGTTTAATCCTAACAAATAATAGATGCGGAAGCGTAGCTGAATCCATGGGAATAGATGAAACTCGTTGTCTTGCGGTTAGTAGTCTTCTAAACCAAGACGTAAGTCGTAACCGCCTATGGGATGCTAGAAAGAAAACTCACGTCTAATTTGGGTACCATAAACCTGTTAATAGGTGCACAAGTTTATGTATTTCTAATTTAGCTCATCATCAAATTAAAAACTACATTTGGATATCTACACATAAGACCCCATACTTTACAAGGTATCTGATAAGACTCATTTAACTTTAAAATATTAGCAGATTACATTTAATTTGGATCAACCTTTTAAATAATAGCAACCAACATATGATTATTCTTAATACGATATATGTGCAAGTCCATAAAAAGTACTAACACCTAATAGTTAATATTTTTACAAAATTAATTGTTTCATGCAAAATAGTACCGAATAGAAAGGATAAACTATGAAAAGACCTCTATGAAAAGATGGAGCTTGAAGATGTCTCATGCATATTCAATATTCTATTTCATATGTTAAAAAAAAAATGAAAAAAAAAAAAGGACTAGAGTGCAAAATTGGAAAAAGTTGTTAACTTCAGAACTCTTCATGATGAATAACCGAGAAATTCCCAAGGGCTAGCTAGCCAACTGTTCAAATTTTATGGATAATAAGCTGCCAAGCTGGTCTACAACAGAGTTCGAACTCTTACCCATAATCATGCGACATGCTTTTACCACTAGACCAAAGCGTCGGTGACTTCACAGGAAAACTCTTACAAGTTGATGGTTAAATGACTGGAAATGATCAGAGAATTAGAGTTGGTGAAAATGCATATGTAAAGGCCAAATTATAATTTCAGTGTAGGTTTTTGCTTAAAGCTGTGAACTAAGTTTTAAGAATAACTTCGGGCATGTGGACAAAATTATTGCTACACAAAAGTAGTGCATAAAGGGAGAATGAGTAACAAGATCTCAAGCAATATGGTTCTAAAATTGTCCTTCACATATGCATTGTCTAAAGTTGAAATAACAAATAGAATTTAATCACTAGAGGAAAATGTTAGGAAAAGGAGAAACTAGGCTTTCAACGTAGATTTCCTTGTACCACCAGCCATCAAAGTTAATAGTCGTGGGACTGAGCGAGTCATTGTTTGTATTGTATATCATGAAAGTTTTCTCAAAAGCAACCACAACTTCACCTTTATTTGACATGAAAAAGGGAAGAACATACGAATATGGATAATCAGCATAATTGATGGTAAACATCTTTGTCCAAGATTTGTTAACCCCATAGTCCTTCATAACCCAAACAGATACGTGTTTTCTCTTATTATTTCTATAGACAGAAAGATCATTACCCAACAATCCGAGCCACAAATCAGTATCTCCTTCTCCATAGGATGGCTGCTCCATCTTTCCCCATTTTTCATCAGCCAAATCAATATAAATTATATTACAACCATTATCGAAAAAACGATCAGTATTACTAGCCCAATGAAGCTTTCCATTAACAAACCTACTCAAACCAGATAATCTCACCCCATGCGGAAGAGAATGGATGCTTCTCCAAGAATCACTCTTTAGACTATATATTTTGACCTCAACATCAGACGAACTACTATGATAGTAAATAAAGGCCATTATCTTATAATCATCATGGAACTCATCATATCCAAAACCATATGCGCAACGGTTAATATCCCTCAAATTAGTTCTAAAATCAGCCAACTTCTTGTACTTTCTAATTGATGGATTCCATACAAACAAATCGTTTACCCTATTGGCAAGATAAATCAATCCATTGACAGAATCTACAAGCCTAAAACGGTTTTGGGGGTTTTTCAAGGGATAATTCAAGGTAGATGTCTTCATAATAGACTCATAAAGTAAAGACCTAAGAGAAAAGTGCTCAAGACATCGACCAAAATCCGATATGAGCCTATGGTGAGTGCTGTCCTTGTTATTAGCTGATAAGTTAAGATGGGCCTTTATAAATTCTTGACCAGAAATTAAAGCAAGCCAAGATTTTGAAACACACGTGAATCGCAAGAGGGGTTTCACACGAAGCCTTAAGAGGATTTCAGTAACGAGTTCTGCGGGCAAAATAGGGATTGTCAAGATTGAATCTTGCCTTAAAGTTAATGGATATTCATCTCCTGTGAATTCCATCTGGGTTTGCAAAATCTTAGAGTGCTTCACTTTTTTTTATGGAGAGAGGACTGCGACTGCGTGTTGTAAAAGTCACAAAAGTCTTTTTATATTTATATCTTGAGAATTCTTCTAGAAGGTAAAATAAACCTAGATAGTACTTATTTCTTTTGAGCCATGAACTTTAGTTAGTTTGTTGAATTGTTGCCTCACTCCATTTATACTTCGTTTTCTCTTCTTTAATAAATCAAATTAAAATGGATATTCAAAATAATACTAACTTGTGGGAAAACATACACCTTTTCTATTTTGTTGGTTCGGTATTTTGTTTTCTTTCTTTAATAGAAAACAAAATGAAAATTGAAGAAAATACTTAATAGTTACTAATGAAGTTAAGAAAAAATGCATTCAAGAGTGTAGTCTAGTGATCAATAAGGTGAAAGAAAAAGTCATATGGTTTTAAGTTCAAATTTCAACAACGACAAAAATACTAGATAATTTCTTTCATCTACCTAAGCAAAGTTACCTGGTACAACCAAGCTGACCCGAAAAATCCTCATAAAAAAGTATTACATTAAGAAAAGATACACACGAAACATGGAATTTAACATAGAATTGTCAAACTGTTTCAATTTGTTTAAACTTTTTCAGAGTAAGAGGATCAATTGACTAATTGACATAACTAGAAACTCATAATGCCTGTTTCGAGTTCGAAAAAATAGTCTTAGGGACATCGGATGCCCTAATCTTCAACTGATGGTAGCCAAACCTCAAATCAATCTTCAAAAACACCTTGGCACCCTGAAGCTGATCAAATAAGTCATCAATCCCCGACAATAGATACTTGTTCTTGATGGTGGCTTTGTTCAACTGCCGGTAATCTAAGCACATCCTCATCGATCCATCCTTCTTCTTCACAAACAACACAGGCGCACCCCAGGGCGAGACACTAAACCTAATAAAGCCCTTATCAAGTAAATCTTGTAACTGCTCCTTTAATTCTTTCAATTCTGGCGGGGCCATACGTATGGCGTAATAGAAATGGGTTGAGTTCCCGGAGCTAAATCAATAAAGAAGTCAATATCTCTGTCGGGTGGCATCCCCGGCAGATCTGCAGGAAACACCTTTGGAACTCACGAACAACTGGTATCGAATCCATGGAAGGAACCTCCGCACTGGAATCGCGGACATAAGCCAAATAAGCTAGACACCCCATCTCGTCCATATGCCGAGCCTTCACATAAGAGATAACCCTGATGGTAGAATGGCCGGGAGTCCCTCTCCACTGTAATCGGGGCAGCCTCGGCAAGGCTAAGGTCACCGTCTTAGCGTGACAATCCAATATAGCATGATAAGGTGACAGCCAATCCATACCCAAGATGACATCAAAATCAACCATGTCGAGAAGTAGGAGATCTACGCTAGTCTCGAGACTCAAAATGGTAACCACACACGAATGATAGACACGATCTACAACAATAGAATCTCCCACAGATGTGGACACATACAAAGGAGCACTCAAAGAATCACTAGGCACAACCAGATATGAAGCAAAATAGGATGACACGAAGGAATAAGTAGAGCCCGGATCAAATAGAACTGAAGCATCCTTATGGCAAACTGAAACAATACCTGTGATAACAGAGTTAGATGACTCAGCCTCAGGCCTGGCTAGGAAAGCATAACATTGGGGCTGGGCCCCACCACTCTTAACCACGTCCTTGGAACGACTCTAACTGGCTGGCCTCCACCTCTAACGGCCTGACCTCCACCTGTAGTGGCCTGACCTCCACCTCTAGCTGTCTGAACCCTACCTTTGGCTGACTGCGCGGGCGATGAAGCATCCAGTGCCGGGACCATGGCACGAGAACCTTGCTGCTGTAAGACGCCCGGTGCCCAAGGGAAAAATCTAGCAATGTGCCTCGGGCCACCACAAGTATAACAGGACCTCGGCTGCTGTGACTGCTGACCCTGTCGACCTGAGTAACCACTCTAAAACTATGGAGCGGAAGTGCACTAATAGGAGCTGATGGTGCACTGTAGGCTAGCTGATCGGAATGAGACATATGAGGGTTGGGACTACGTGAAGCATTGTGGGGGTGCCTGGAGTGCTGAATGAAATAGCCTGGGAGGATGGCCTCTACCAAAAGTACCCCTGCCTACAGACAAGGCACCACTGTAAGCAGCAGAATGGCGAGGCCTCTTATCAGACCACTGCCCTCTCTCATGTACAAGAACCATCTCGATCCTCCTGGTGACATTAGCAGCCCCTTGAAAAGAAATCTCACCCCTAGTTCCTTGGCCATCTGAAGCTTGATAGGGTGAGAGAGTCCATCAATAAACCTCCTCACCCTTTCTCTCTCAGTAGAGCAAAAGAGGAGCATGACGGGCTAGATCTACAAAACGGATCTCGTATTGAGTAATAGTCATACTGCCCTACTGGAGACGCTCGAACTGCCTGTAGTAATCCTCTCTCAAAGTGATAGGGAGCAACTTCTCTAGGAATATTTGAGAGAACTGGTCCTAAGTAAGAGCAGGCAACCCAGCAGGTCTGGTCAACATATGATCTTTCCACCACCTCTTGGCAGAACCCGTCATCTAAAACACAGCAAAATCGACCCTATTGGTCTCAAATGTCCCCATGTTCCGCAGCACCTCATGGCAGCGGTCAAGATAATCTCATAGGTCATCAGAAGGTGCACCACTGAAGTGAACTGGAAGAGATTGATGAACTTGTCCAATTTCAATAAGCCCTCAGAAGAGATGACGGGCCTATCACCGGCCTGTGCCGCAACAACCGGCTGAACTACCCGAGCTAGTGGGGCTGCTGGTGTCTGATACTGGGGAGCCATGTGCTCCTGGGTGTGAGTAGCGGGAGTCTGTGCTCCTCCCCCAGCCTGAGAGACGGCCTAGAGCGTCCTGAAGTACTGGGGTGGCGATGAACCCTCCGGGACCTGAGCTGGTCCAACAGGTACAGTCTAAGCTGGAACCTCTTCATCATTCCACCTAAGGCTCCACTGAATATGCTGCTACTCGAGCTCTAGGCTGAGCTCTACCTCTGCCTCGGCCTCTGCCCTAATAGGAGCTTCCACTGGGGGCTCCGGCTGCTGTCTAGCTAAAGATGCAGTATGTGTTCTCGCCATCTGCGGGAGGACAAGAATAGAAGAGTTCAATCAGCAAGGATAGAATAAAATCGCACGACAGAGAAGAATAGAAGTGAAATTTGTTCCTAAACTTCATAGCCTCTGGAAGATAAGTATAGACGTCTCCATACCGATCCTCCAGACTCTACTAAGCCTGCTCGGGACTTTTGAGACCTAGGCAACCTAGTGTTCAAATACCAACTTGTCAGGACCCGGAATTTCCACCTTCGGGGCCGTGATGGCACCTAACATTTCACTTGCTAGGCAAGCCAACGTTAGAGAATCTTTAAACCAATTTTAATCAAGTCAAATAAGTAAAACCAATTAAACCGAAATGAAACTAAAACGGGGTATGAAATAACATAAAAGAACCAATAATATCTAAGTAAAATCCGGATTTGGAGTCACAAGTTCACGAGCTTCTAGAGTCTCTACAAATAGGGATTGAAACAAATACAACTGTCTCGAATGAAAAGAACAGTAAATAGGGGAAATGGAAGGGGACTTCAAGGTATGCGGACGCCAGCAGATCTACCTCGAGTTTCCAAAAGCTAATCCGAGCAGATGCACCTCACGTATGACTAGGACCAGTACCAAAATCTGCACAAGTGTGCTATGAGTACAACCGACCCAATGTACTCCGTAAGTGTCGAGCCTAACCTCGACGAGGTAGTGACGAGGCTATGACAGGACACCCACGTAAATAAACTTATACAGACGGAAATACACGTACAACATAACAACAATAAAAAATTAACAAGTACTATTGGGAGGGGACATGTTAAAGGGGTATAAGCACAAAATGAACAAGACATAATGAATAAAACTGCACGGCATCACCCTTCGTGCTTTTACTCTCAACCTCACCATGAAATAGTTTATAATGGCACGACATCACCCTTCGTGCTTTTACTCTCAATCTCACCATAAAATGATAAATACAGCACGGCATCACCATTCATGCTTTCACTCTCAATTTCATCGTGAAACAATAGATACGGCACGGCATCACCCTTCATGCATTAACTCTCAAATATGGCACGGCATCACCCTTCATGTATTAACACTCAAATACGGCACAACATCACCCTTCGTGCATTAACACTCTCCCTTACCATGTAACAATGCGCATATAACAACAGGGAGATATAATAAGGAAGATCAAGTCTTATGTCAACAATGGTTCTACTATACCAATCTCTACTTCAGAAACAATGCTCAATTATCACATATAGCCCATAAGTGCGGAAAGAACAATCAATTTAGTAATTAACTAGTCTAAGCATGGATATTATGATCAAAGAAAGAAAGAAATTACAAGGAACAAGTCCCACCCGCATGCTTTAACCCAACAACAACGCATAAGTACTTGTCACCTCACATATACGTTGTACCCCAATATTTGAACAAGTAGCACATAACAAACAAGTCCTAATCCCTCAAGTCAAGGTTAACCACCACACTTATCTCTCTCCAAAGATCAACTCAAAGCTCAACCACGGCTTTGTCTTTCAAACAAGCCTCAGAATCAACCAAATCTAGCAAATTATCAACCAAACGATTCAATATAAGCCTTAGGAACTACCTACGAATGAAAAGGTTCAATTTAGGTCATTATTGAGAAAGTCAACTCTTGGGTTCGCTTAGTCCAAACTCGAAATTCGGACCAAAACTCGAGTACCCATTCACCCCCATCCCGGTTATGTATTTTGTTTCGAAATCCGACCTCAATTTGAAGTCTAAATTCCAATTTTACAAAAATCCCTAATTCTTCCCAAACCCCCAATTTTCACAATGAAAATCCTAGAATTTAGGTTGAAATCTTGTGAAAAGTAATGGAAGATTGAAAAAAAATAGGTTAGAAACACTTACCAACGAATTGGGGAAGAATGGCTCTTGGGAAAATCGCCTCTAGGTTTCTCTAGGTTTAAAATTTTGAAAAAATGAAAGAAATCCCGTCTAACTCAACTTTTACCCAGTTGCAGATGTCGCAACTGCGAACACCGTAATTGCGAGAAAGAGGTCGCAATTGCGAACTCCTCTTAGAATCTCAGTAATCGCTTTTGCGATAAAATGGCCGCAAATGCGAATCCCGATGCCCTCACAAAAGCGGACCTTTCTTCGCAAATGCAAAGATCATCATAAAAGGTGTTGAGTCGCAAATGCGACTCTGCCTTCACAAAGCGAAAATGGCAAGTTCGCAATTGCAAACTTTTACCTCGCAAATGCGAGGACCCCCAGCCATGCCCAAGCTCGCAATTGCGAGATCTGCAGCAGCACCAGAAACAACTATGAATTCTAAGTCCAATCCACTCTGTAGCTTATCCGAAACCCACTTGTGCCCTTCGGGCTCCAAACCAAACATGCACACAAATCCAAAAACATCATACGAACTTGTTTGCGCGATCAAATCGTGAAAATAACACCTAGAACTATGAATCGGACACCAAATCAAATGAAATTTTCAAGAAAACTTACGAACTTCTATTTTAACAACTGGACGTCCGAATTACGTCAAACCAACTCCGTTTCTCACCAAATTTGGTAGACAAAACATAAATATAGTAATGGAACTATACTGAGTTCCGGAACCAAGATACGGACCCGGTATCAACAAAGTCAAACATTGGTCAAACCTTGAAATTCATTAAGCCTTTAATGAATTGAGAGAAATTTTATGTATAATTATACAACAATCATCTGAATGCCGAAAATATTATTAAATTAGCATAATAAGTGAATTCAAAATAAAAGAACATCATCAAAACTTACACAAATGATCAATTTAGTCATAATAGTTAGATAATTATTAATTGTAGTTAAAAAGTATTTAATGTGATGGTATCTTACCGAATTTATTTTTGTAAATAATATTTTTTTGTGTATGTTTCCTTCTAATGTTTTGGTTACTTTGCCATAACCAGAACTATTTTTGTCAATATTGATATCCTTCTTGAAAGTACAACATATAGTTGTTCGTGCAAGAAAATATATTGTGATAAATATAATCTAATATTTAGGATGTCTATCCGTGTACTTTATTAATTATAAATGTAAATATACTGAAATTATTTCACACAAATTTAATAGGATATTCTTTAGTTCCGGAAGACGAAGGTTGAATTTGGGATAAACACAGACTAAAAGTACATTGACCAGTATCATAATCTCTACATGTATATATAACGTTATTGTCAAAACTCTCTAAATACCATCTGTGTGCTATTACATAAGCTATTCAGCGGATCTAAATTTTTCAATAGCATGACAGGCATCTTTTTTTTTTTTCAAAATCAACCTATATGCAATGAAAGATCAATTTTAACTTAGTCTATCTTATATACGGTGACACTAATATACGTAAAACATAATGAACTTGACAACATCTACCAATTGGTATTAAAATATTTAAGTATTTTTCTTGGTAGTAATTATTGGTATCATCTTCTATATAGTTAAAAATTAAAAAATATTTTATTTTTAGCATAAAACATAGCAATTAACCTTTTATGTAGTTGATCAACATATTTATTTCTATTATCTAAGATAGCTCTTTAATTTCTATAATATAATTTGCACGAATTGCATTTTAATCTAATGTTGGAAATATTTTCCTTATTAAATGCACTAATATTAGTGTTGGGGTTTATAACCAAATATTTTGGAAGAATCAAATCATCTTTTATTTGATGCTCTTTTTCATTTTTGACACGAAGCAAGAAGTCACTGACTGCTGGATCTTTTCTTATTTTTATATTTCTTGTTAGCTGAATCATTTTCATTTGAGGCCATAAGTATAATTTTGTCAAGCTAGCTTTTGCGGTCTCGGCTTTCGTCGAATTTGGAACTACTGGTAGTAATTGCAGAAATCACCTCTCAAATTATTACTTTTCCATGAAACGGTTCATTGATATCTAACGTATCTCTAAAACTCCGGTCAATTGTTTCAAGCATTTGGCATTTAGTCATAAGCGCTTCATCCCATATTATCAATTTTGGGTTTCATATAAATTTAACACCATTGCTTTGGTTTGATATATTTGTAATGGTTATTTTAGTTGTTTAAAAAGGTATATTAAATGTAAAATGAGTTGTATGACAACAAAATAAAACCATTGTTGGTACACCACTTGTTAGTTTTGCAAACAGTATCATGCCTTTTGATCTCACATTTGCAAGTAATGTATGACATAGGAAATATTATTTTGATTCTGCCAAATGATCTACAAAGGATAATCCCGCTATACTAGAGTTGACTCTTTATAATATAATATTGAAAGCTTGTTTTTGTTAAGCATTTAGCTTCGATTGTGCTTCCCAAACACTTGTATGACCTTTTGATTATTAATACTATACTAACCATTTTTACTTTGTGTTCTAATTATTTTTAATCTCTACCGCTCTTTTTATGAAATAAATCTATGTACCTTAAGATTTTTTTTTAACTTGAAAAATAATTTTACGCATATGATGAATTCAAAAAAATACTTGAATTGGATTTCCTTGCTAAATAATTAATTGAAAGATTTAATTATTTGGTCTTAAATAAAGAAATAATTTATCTTAGGTTCATTCAGATTCTTAATATCAGTTCATCTCTTTTTTTGAATATTTAATCGTAATTAAAATTTTATCCGCTGTAAATTTTATTTTCAAAGAGTAAATAGATCGATTCAACATTTCACTTTAGATCTTTATGTTTGCAGAATCAGTAGTGGTATTAACTCTTACAAATTATTTTTCTTTTTTCTCTGACACATTTATATTCTTAAATATTTTCTTAGTTATTTTTTTAATAATTCGGTATACTTTTCAATATTACACGAAAAATTAATAGTAGAATAATATTATTTGAGTACGAAAGCAGTTCAATATAATATAAAAATATTTTATCGTGGGAATATTTATTTTTCTCAATGGGAATATTTGTTTTTCTCAATCAATGCTTTATGCAGTCCAATTAATATTAGTTTTATTTTTTCGTTATATTGGACATTATGGAGCGAAAATGTATTGTCAGTACGGAGAATTCTCATGAAATTAATTTTATTAAACCTTCATACATAGTTTTAACAAGAATTTAATAGAAAAATTTTTATTAATTTTAAAATATTAAATATTATAAAAATAACATAAAAGTATTATAGTCCAAAAAATAGGTTTATACAGTTATGTCCTATGAGTAATTCTGTTTAATATTTTATAGCTATTTTGATCTATCATTATTGTATTTGTGCTTTTATAATAACATAGGCTCACCTTTTCCAAATAAATTTGGATAATATAATACATTTTTAAATTAAATTAGTAATAGGACAATATAATACGTTTTCAAATTAAATTAGTAATAGGAATTTTTAAGAAATATATCTTGAAAGCAATTAATATATGTTTCTATCTCGAAAGTAAGTATATTAATAGGAAACCTAACATGTTCCTAGATGTTTTATGTTACATGCTAACATGTTATATGTCTATACCCGAAAGTTTATATTAATAGAATTCCAAAACGTAATCATGTAGGATTCCTAACGTGTAGTATTATGTCCTAAAACTAATAGTATTACAAGGCTAATGTCTAGAATTCTGGTTATGTCCTTTTGTTGTGAGTTATTATGATTAATATTACAAGGTTATTTTTGTAAACCAACATTGTATTCAGGCTTTTATAATAATATAGATAAACATTTATTCTAATGTAATTTATAAATATTCCATAAACTTTTTCACAGTTTTATCTTTTAACGTATTATTTCAAGTTTAGACTTAATATTCTTGAATGATAAATAAATTTTAAAGCCCATAAATGTAGTAACTCAAACAAAATTCAAATTAATACCAATGCTAACAAAAGAAATTCAAGTCAATACTAGGAATGACGATAGTGTAGGATAATTATTTTAATTTTACATTGGTTTATAATGCATGTAATGACCCGACCGGTCGTTTTGAGCATTTGTACTTTGCTCGGTAGTTTACGGGCATGAATAGCTCCGTATGATGTATTATGACTTATGTGAATCATCAGTTTTGGTTTTCTGGTTATGCGGAATCGATTTGGAAGAATGAATTTCATGATTTAAGCTTTAAGCTTTAAGATGGAAGAGTTGACCAAGTTTGACTTTTGTGAATTTGACCCCAGAACGGAGTATGATGGTTCCGTTAGGTCCGGATGTTGACATTGAACTTCAGCGTATGCCCGAATTTGCATTTGGATATTCTTAGAAGGATTCGGCACTAAATGGCGAAAATAGAGAAATTGAAGGGTTTGAAAAGTTCATAAGTTTCACCGAAAGTTGACTTTGAGGATATCAGGTCGGATTGTGGTTCCGAGAATTTGAATAGCTTTGATATGTCATTTGGTACTTATGTACAAAATTTGGGTTCATTCTAGCTTGATTTGATATGTTCCGGCGCGAGTTTTGGAAGTTGAAAGTTCAATGTTCATTCTAGTTCGAATTGAGGTGCGATTCATCGTTTCGATGTTGTTATGTGGGATTTGAGGTCTCGAGTAGGTCCGTGTTATGTTATGGGACTTGTAGGTATACTCGGACGGGGTCTCGGGTGGCCGGGGTGAGTTTCGGACGAGGTTCATATCATTTTCGTTTCATGTTGCATTGCTGTAGGTATGCTGGTTCTGGTGTTTCCGCATCTACGGAAGAATGGGTGCAGATGCGAGAACACAGATGCGAACAGTTGATCGCAGAAGCCCAAGTAGGCTTGGCTGGGGAAGATCGCAGAAGCGGAAATGGGAGCACATCGGTGGCCCCGCAGAAGCGAGGGCCTTGGGCGCAGAAGCGAGAAGGAGCATAGAAGCGCATTTGGATTCGCACTTGCGGTTGCGTAAAAGCGGATGGAGATCCACAAGCTCGTGTCGCAGAAGCGGCTCTTGTGTCCGCAGAAGCGGAATGACTGGGCAAAAGCTTTAAATCGAGGGTTAGGTCGTTTTATTCATATTTTGAGATATGGGACACAGATTGAGGCGATTTTGGAGGCAAATTTCATCTCAAGGATTGGGGTAAGTGTTCTAAACTCAGTTTTGATTATATTTCGAGATTTTATCTTCCTTATTGGTAATTGGCTTATGAGTTTTAAAGAGGAAATTGGAGATCTTTTTTTAAAACTTCATAAAGCGAATTTTTGGATTTTTAACGTCAATTCAGAGGCGGATCTGAGTGAAATTAGTATGGTTGGACTCGTAATTGAATGGGTTGTCGGATTTTGTGAGTTTTATCGAGTTCCGAGGTGCGGGCCCGGGTTAGGCTTTTAGGTCAATTTCGGGATTTTAATTAAGATTCGACCTTTATTATTTGGAATTATTTCATTAGGCTTTATTTGATGTATCTGAGTTGCTTTTGGCTAGTTTCGAGCCGTTCGGAGGTCAGTACGCGCGGGATGGCAATATGGAGCATCGTTTGGCTTGCTCGGTATTAGATTTGCTTGTTCGAGGTAAGTAACACTTCTAAAATTGGTGCTGAGGGTATGAAACCCCGAATTTCATATTATGTGTTTGATGTTGAGGTGACGCACATGCTAGGTGACAGGCGTGTGGGCGTGCACCGTGTGAATTGTAACTCCGTTATTTCTGGGGTACTATGTAGTTACCTGAGGTTATTTGTAACCATGAAATCTATACGTACTAGAGCTAATGAGTTGTGATCCATGTTAGAAACTATGTCTAGGCTACATACTTATTCTGTTGGGACCCACTGAGGTCATTACTGCTGTTGAGTTATTTGCTTACATTGTAATTTCATACTCAGTTATATCCATTAATATGCATATCATATTTTAATCTCTGTTACTATTTATTGATACATCGCATCATTATTTTTGGGCTGATATTTCATGACATTGAGAACCAGAGAGACTTGAGAGATTGATGACTGAGTGAGGCCGAGGGCCGGATGGTGAGGATGTTTTATGGTATCGGGCTGCACCGTAGTATGTTTTATTGATTTATGATGGGAGCGGGCTGCCGTAGCATGTTTTACTGATTTATGCCATGATTGGCTTGTTATAGCGCTTGGGCTGAAGGAGCCCCTCCAGGGTCTGTACACACCCCCAGTGAGTGCAGTTGATTATATAGATATATGTGGGTTGCACGGCTTAATGGACCTTATGGCTATATATATGTGGATCGAGTTGCACGCAGCAACGGGCCTTATGGCTATATGTGGATCGGGATACATGCCGCAGCAGGTATTGAACAGTGATGAGTGATTGAGTGTGTTGAGTATTGAGCATGGTAAGAGAGAATGCGAGACAGTGAGATTGATTGCTACGAGAGAGTGAGTACATGAGTTCATTCACTGAGATGCATTGCATTTGACATTCGTACTTGAGATACATGCATAGAGATGCTTTTCCTTCTGCTACCCCGTTTTTGTGACATTCATGATTTTACCTTTATCTTGACATGTACGCATAGAGATGTACTTTCCTCATGCTATCTAAAAAATGAAACATCTTAAGTATTGTTGAAAAGTTTTGGGAAAAATCACAATTTACGAACCTACTATATTTTGGTGATTTCGACAAAGGATTTGAGTTTTATTGTATACTTGAAAATAACCATTTGTTTTCCGGAATGTTATACGAGCTGAGCATTTATTTGTTGAGTTATTTCTTGCACCATCATACTATATTATTATGAGTTGTTGCTAGTTATTGGAGTTGGACTCCGACCCTTGTCCCAGCTCATTACTACTTTCAACCTAAGGTTAGGTTTATTACTTATTGAGTACATGGGGTCAGTTGTACTCATACTAAACTTTTGCATCTTGTGTGCAGATGTCGGATGTTGATGTTGATGTGATCGACAGGAGCTAAATTTGAAGACGTACCTGTATTCCGATTGTAGCTGCTTCTTCTTCATGGCAGCCTTAGATTTATAAATAAAAAAATCTGTATATGTACATTTCGAACAAATGATAGTATTTATTTCATACCAGCTTTGTAAATTCTAATCTTAGAAGCTCATGATTTGTACTACTAATCCTTGGGGAATGTATAAGATTGAGATATTTTCTTTCAATTAGTTGTCTTATTAAATTTTATTAAAATTGGATAGTTGTTAATTGTCTTACCTGACAAATTGGGATTAGGTGCCATCACGACTAGGTGGATTTTGGATCGTGATAAGTTGGTATCAGAGCTCTAGGTTCATAGGTTCTACAAGTCATGAGCAAGTGTCTAGTAGAGTCTTGCGGATCGGTATGATGACGTCCATGCCTATCTTCGAGAGGCTACAGGGCATTTAAGATAAAATTCCCATCTTTCTTTCCTTATCGAGCGGTATTGAGTCAGCTTAAAGCGTAACTCTTTGAATTCCTTCCACGCATTCGTATGCACATGAGCGCTCGGTATCAGCTGTGCATCGCCGGCTTATGATTCCATGGATGAGGTGTGAGATGTAATTTTTGTATGCTGATGATGGGCCAATCTGGAGGACTTGAAGAAGGGTTATGACTGTAGCTTGAGCACGGGGATTTCAGTTGTATGAGCACATGCTTTTGGACTTATATGTTCGGTAACATCCCTATGTGTGGAATTTGTGACTTGATGAGTGATTGGATGGCTATATGATGTGTATCATGTGACTGCGGGATGTGTTCAGATGGACTGAATGTGACGAGAATAGTTTGCTTGAGATGCAAAAAGGACTATTGGGTGCTAGATTGCTGCCTTGATATGACGTATAGTCTCGAGTTATGAGTGTGTTAAAAGATTTTCCATGCTGTTTAATTGTGGAATTTTCATGTCTTGTTGTGAGTTTAGACTCAGGAAGATTAAGTGATGGCGTAGTAATCGTGGTTGCGAAAGGGTATAGCAAGATGTCAATTTGAGGCTAGGCAGGTGGGTTATCTCCTGCGGAGTAATATACGGAGGTGTGATCCTTATAATGTTGTGTGGAGAATTTCTTTTTTACCAGAAGGGTATATATGTTGAGATTTGAATTTGAATTTGGTTGAGAAAGTCGATCGGATCATCGTGTGGATGTACACGGGCTTCGTAGATGATTTGAGGTACTATATGGTTTGTGTTATGTGAACTTATGAAGGATTTAGTTGAATCTACCTACGGTATTACGGCAGTAATAGAGTATGGGTATGGAGAGCAATCAGATGTTTTGTTCTATGGCTTTGAGCCAAGTGGGGGAATCTGCTACCGAGGATTTGATTGCGTGGTTACATGTTGCATTGGTTTTGTTCTGACGCATATTTGTTGACCGGTTATGACTTGCAGAGGTTGAGATCGAGGATGACTCGAGTAAAGAAGTTTTTGTATATGGGATGTGTTATACTTTATGGGTATATAGGAATTATTGGATGATTGAGTTGTTATTCGTGATGGATGTAGTGTGTACGGTGTATGAATTTGCTCGGTTGCGTTAAGGCAAGGTTACTTCTTTAGGTGTTGTTGTGTTAATGGAGCATAGGTCATTCGGCCCGTTTGGGCGGTGCAATGGAGATTTGAGAAGAATGGATGACTCTCGAGAAGGTTCTAATGGATTCAAGATTTATATGTGGCAATTGAGAAATTATTCAGATTTTTATATGGCTAGACTCTGAGATTTGCGTCGGAAGATGTCGAGACTTGCGATATTTTTATATCATTATGGATTTTTCATTTCAGTATTAGAAAGGTGGAGTAAACGGTTTCATATTCATAGAAGGTCTCTTCAGAGTGGGTCTCTCGGGTGCAGTACGTTTGGGGGTGCTTAAGAGGGAATACAGCGGCTTATGGGCCTTAGGGTGGTGTGGTTTTATGCTAGGATCTCTTGTGGTGAGCTTTGGGTGAGGATCGCGGTATTCTAACAAGGAGAAGTATCAGCTTGAGGGCAATTCGGAAGGAACTCGGAGAAATGGGACAACTTGGTAGTAGGTTGGATTAGTACGGTAATAGATATGATCGGTTTTTTGGGTATTATGATATGGTGAGTCTCTATTGGTGTTTTGTGGCAATGCTCTTGGGATTTGGCGACCTGCGTGACTTGGTTGAGTTAGAGGGATCCGGTTCTGATAGCTAAGTTATGTACAAATGAATTTCAAAGTGTTCTCAATGGTTTATACCACGCTTCGAGGTGTATATTTCCTGCTGGCGTGAGGAGCATGTTGCGTGTTTTGATTTTCTCTTGGATGATATCAACTGGAAGGTTTCTGACTAATTGGATACGTGTTCTACTTGTGACTCAGAGTTGAGTATGAGATTCTCGTACTTTCATATGATGGCATGATAACGGTGGTGTATTGTGGGGGATTGAGGTTTGCATGTGCAAGGTCACGGTCAGTTTTGAAGGGAAGATCATAAATTCTTAGACGGCATGGATGGTTTCTGATGTTTAGATGGATGCTATAACTGCTTGGTAATTCCTGAGAAGGGTGCGCATTTCAAAAGGCGCATTATGTGTTGAATTACAAATACTTCATTGGTATTACGGTACTCGCCCGGTTGATAATTGTTGATATTCAGATCTATGTGGCACGGAAGAATTATAGAAGTATTCCTCGTTGGATGATCGTGTATGAGATATGTGTTAGACATTTGGGCGGTGGAGTTGAGATCAGGTTTGGGGCCCATTGGTAGGCCCAACAAGGATGTGTATTCTACACCAGGTCAGATTGGTCGACTCCGTATTGCTATTGTTGGGGGATGTGCCATTCGGTTAAAGTGGAGCTTATTCGTGCTCTGATATGAACTATGTGTTAATCCTCTACATTACGAGGGATTGTGATTTGTTGGGTATAAGCACACATAGTGCGGTTCTGTTTGGGGCCTTATAGCGGAATTCGAGAGGAATAGCTATTGGGGTGCGGAATGGTTGATTGCGCCTTGGTTATGGCCTTTGTCCAATTATGATGTATGGTGTTGTTTGATTCTCGGTGATTACGGTCATGCACCTTTGGTATTAGGCGTCAATTACGCGTGGTTGTTGATTTTGAGCATAGTGGCTTGAGGTATTTCATATGGACCAGTGTCTAGATGGGGTCACGCATTGCAGCGGAGTTATGTTGAGATATGATCCTTTGTGTTATATTCATGAGTCTTGGTACTAGTATGTAGATGGATTTGTAGCATTGCGGTTGTGGTGGAACTTGTTGAACTTGCGGGATGGTTCTCTCGTTTGAGTCATTTTCCATTTTAGTACATTTAAGTTGTTGCTTATTGGTGCACGGATTGCATAGGTCGTGATTCTAGGTAGTATTGGTGTGGCATGTCAATAGGATAGTTGGGCGTGATAAAATAAGGTAGTTGGACCTAGAATGGGTGACATCGGATTTATTTGCGGTACATTTGGAAGGATAATGTCGCTGATCGGCTTAGAAATTGGCTATAGTTCTTGTCGTAGGAGAGGGAGCTCCATGGCTTGTTGATCTGATCAGTGGTTATGAGTTTCTGCATATTTTTTTCATCATCGGCAGTGTACTAAGGTTTTGAACGAGGTTTTATTTGATATGAGGTTTATTACCGGTACCGGCTTGTTTTGAGCAGTTATTATGGTCAGAAGTTATTGCTACAAATATGCAAGTTATGCGGTATATAATGTGATTACACCTTGGGTTATGGTTATGGCTTGATACAGCTTGTTCAGACTTATACTGTGTGTAGATGCGAGATTCGGGTCTAATAGGAAATTCCGGATGTTGGAAATTGGATTCTGTGATTTACGGGCTAAGGTTGAAGTAATGGTCGTCAGTGTTGTGTTGTCGGGCCTATATGGAATAGGGTGACGTGGGATCACCCCCCCGGGTATGTGCATGGTAAGGTTACACGGCGGTTTGGAGACTTTGGAACAACTCTCGGCACGTTCGAGGACGAACGTATATTTAAGTAGGGGAGGATGTAACGACCCGACCGGTATTTTGAGCGTTTGCACTTCGTTCGGTAGTTTACGGGCATGAGTAGCTCCGTATGATGTATTATGATTTATGTGAATCGTCCATTTTGGTTTTCAGGTTATGCGGAATCGATTTGGAAGAATGAATTTCATGATTTAAGCTTTAAGCTTTAAGCTTTAAGATGGAAGAGTTGACAAAGTTTGACTTTTGTAAATCTGACCCTGGAACGGAGGGTTGATGGTTCCGTTAGGTCCGGATGGTAATTTTGGACTTGGTCATATGTCCAGATTTGCATTTGGATATTCCTAGAAGGATTCGACGCTAAATGGCGAAAGTCGGAAAATTGAAGGTTTGGAAAGTTCATAAGTTTGACCGGAAGTTGACTTTGAGGATATGGGGTCGGATTGTGGTTCCGAAAATTTGAATAGCTTTGTTATGTCATTTGGGATTTGTGTGCAAAATTTGGGTTCATTCCGGCTTGATTTGATATGTTTCGGCCCGAGTTTTGGAAGTTCAAAGTTCAAAGTTCATTCTAGTTCGAATTGAGGTGCGATTCGTCATTTCAATATTGTTATGTGTGATTTGAGGCCTCGAGTAGGTCCGTGTTATGTTTTGGGACTTGTTGGTATACTCGAACGGGGTCCCGAGTGGCCCGGGTGAGTTTTGGACGAGGTTCGAATCATTTTCGTTTCATGTTGCATTGCTATAGGTATGTTGGTTCTGGTGTTTCCGCATCTGCAGAAGAATGGGCACGAATGCGAGTCTGCAGATGCGGGAAATTGATCACAGAAGCGCAAGTAGGCTTGGCTGGGGAAAATAGCAGAAGCGGAAATGGAAGCGCATCTGCGGCCCCGCAGAAGTGAGGGCCTTGGGCGCAAAAGCGAGAAGGAGCGCAGAAGCGCATTTTGTTTCGCACCTGCGGTTGCACAGAAGCGGATGGAGATCCGCAGGTGCGAGGAGTCGACTGGATAATGGAGTCCGCAGAAGCGGAGCTCGTGTCGCAGAAGCGAAATGACTGGGCTGAAGCTTTAAATCGAGGGTTAGGTCGTTTGTTCATATTTTAAGATGTGAGACTCAGACTGAGGCGATTTTAGAGGTAAATTTCATCCCAAGGATTGGGGTAAGTGTTCTAAACTCGGTTTTTATTATATTTCGAGATTTTATCTTCCTTTTTGGTAATTGAATTATGAGTTTTAAAGAGAAAATTGAGGATTTTTTTCTAAAACTTCATAAAAAGAATTTTTGAGTTTTGAACGTCGATTCGGAGTCGGATTTGAGTAAAAACAGTATGCTTGGACTCGAAATTGAATGGGTTTTCAGATTTTGTGAGTTTCATCGGGTTCCGAGGTGCGGGCCTAGGTTGGCTTTTAGATCGATTTCGGATTTTTGATTAAGATTCGACCTTTATCATTTGGAATTGTTTCTTGGGCTTTATTTGACGTATCTGAGTTGCTTTTGACTAGTTTCGAGCCGTTCGGAGGTCGGTACACGCGGGATGACATTGCGGAGCATCGGTTGGCTTGATCGGTATTGGATTTGGCATGTTCGAGGTAAGTAACACTTCTAAACTTAGTGTTGAGGGTATGAAACCCCGAATTTTGTATTATGCGTTTGATGTTGAGGTGAAACACATGCTAGGTAACGGGCGTGTGGGTGTACACTGTGTGAATCGTAACTTCGTTATTTCTGGGGTACTGTGTAGTTACCTGAGCTTATTTGTAACCATGAATTCTCTACGTACTAGAGCTATTAAGCTATAATCCATGTTAGAAACCATGTATATGCTACATGCTTATTCTGTTGGGACCCACTGAGGTCATTACTGCTGTTGAGTTATTTGCTTACATTGTAACTTCATACTCAGTTATGTCCATTAATATGCATATCATATCTCAATCTCTGTTACTATTTATTGATACATCACATCATTATTTTTGGGCTGATATTTCATAACATTGAGAACCAAAGAGACTTGAGAGATTAATGACTGAGTGAGGCCAAGGGCCGGGTGGTGAGGATGTTTTATGGTATCGGGCTGCACTGCAACATGTTTTATTGATTTATGATGGGAGCAGGCTGCCGTAGCATGTTTTACTGATTTATGCCATGATTGGCTTATTATAGCGCTTGGGCTGAAGGAGCCTCTCCGGAGACTGTACACACTCCCAGTGAGCGTAGTTGGTTATATAGATATATGTGGATCGGGTTGCACGCTGCAACTGGCCTTACGGCTATATATGTGTGGATCAGGTTGCACGCTGCAACGAGCCTTATGGCTATATGTGGCTCGGGCTGCACACTGCAGCAGGTATTGTACAGTGCTGAGTGATTGAGTGTGCTGAGTATTGAGTATGGTAAGAGAAAATACGAGACAATAAGATTGAGTAGTCTGAGAGAGTGAGTACATGAGTTCATTCACTGAGATGCATTGCATTTGACATGCGTACTTGAGATACATGCATAGAGATGCTTTTCTTCTGCTATCCGATTTGGGTGACATTCATGATTTTACTTGTATCTTGACATGTACGCATAGAGATGTACTTTTCTCATGCTATCTGAAAAATGAAACATCTTAAGTATTGTTGAAAAGTTTTGGAAAAAAATCACTGTTTACGAACCTACTCATATTTTGGTGATTTCGACAAAGGATTTGAGTTTTACTGTATACTTGAAAAGAAGCATTTGTTTTCCGGAATTTTATACGACCTGAGCATTTATTTATTGAGTTATTCTTGCACCATCTTACTATATTGTTATGAACTGTTGTTGGTTATTGGAGTTGGACTCCGACCCTTGTCCCAGCTCGTCACTACTTTCATCCGAAGGTTAGGTTTGTTATTTATAGAGTATATGGGGTCGGTTGTACCCATACTACACTTCTCTACCTTACGTGCAGATGTCGGATGCTGATGTTGCTGTGATCGACGGGAGCTGAATTTGAAGACGAACCTGCGTTCCGGTTGTAGCTACTTCTTGTTCATGGCAGCCTTAGATTTGTAAAAAAAAAATGTATATGCACATTTTGGATAGATGTTGTATTTATTTCATACCAGCTTTGTAAATTCTAATCTTAGAAGTTCATAATTTATTCTACCAGTCCTTGGGGAATTTATAAGATTGAGATATTTTCTTTCACTTAATTGTCTTATTAAATTTTATTGAAATTGGATAGTTGTTAATTGGCTTACCTGACGTGTTGGGGTTAGGTGCCATCACGACTACGCGAATTTTGGGTCGTGACAATGCATAACTTAGTTTTTTTTTTCTTTAGTGCTTAGTTATGTAATTAATATTAGTACTTATTAGCTATACTTATTTTAGCATGACCAATATAGTATTTTTAGATTACATTAATTTTTATTATGGTTTATTAATTAGCAATATTTGTTTTATGTAAATTTATTATTTTATCTTTATTATTGAATAATTTAGTATAATGCTATGACTTATCTCATATGATTGTGTTAGTTTTTTGGAAAATACATTATATAGTTGTATTGATTAGGACTTGAGAAATATTTGGAGCACAAGTTACATATTTTAATAAGATGAAAGACTTTACCGAAAAAAACCTGAAAACCCGAACAATTCTGAAAAACCCATGAAATCGATATTGAAAAACCCGACTTTGCTGGTTTGGTTTGATTTGTAAATTTAAAAACTCAACACCATTGGTTTGGCTTGACAACTGAAAAATCCAAACCAACCCGACCTATGAACACCCCTAGGGAGTAGTATATAATTGAGAATGAGAGAAGCATTGAGATAAATAATTTCATCACAAATATGACCTAGGCAAAATTAACCAGTTGCAAAGAATTCATAATTCTGTATAAGACAATAAAAGAAAAAACAGAAAGTATTTTCAAGCTTAGCTACCCAATTGCAATCTGAAAGCTGGTTTCTTTAGTGGCAATCTTCGAAAGTTAACTAGAAATTTGAGATTCAAAAGTAGCTGAAAAGTCAACCTCAGAAACATCGCATGGATTTACTATAGTAGGAACAACACTTGTTTGAAATAACAGAGATGAACAAAGCTGCAATTTTATCTATTTTAGAATAGCAAGGGCCTCTTAAACAAAGCTCACTGAATCTTTCTCCTATATTACCCTGGTCTTAGGTACTCCTATCGGCCACCACGCTCTCGTGATCATGGTAGCTAACTTCGCTCCCTAAAATGCTTTCTCCTAAGATGTGCTCTTGCTAATGTATATACTGCCAAAGTGAAAAGATTCAGCCTTTGATTGACCAAATAAGAAAAAGAATGAAAACATACTCCCAAAGAAAATATACAATTAGCTATTAGCAACAATGAAAGCAGTCAAATCACCAAAAATAATCCATAAGAAATTCAGTTATTTATTAGCAGCAATGGGAAACACCAATACTAGATGCTATCTCAGAACTTAACCCTTTTTCGATAATTCCTGAGTTTCCTCTTTTTCCCCTATTAATTTTTCCCCTAAAGAAGATTAGTGAAGCAGCCCCCAAAGATCAGCTGACCACCCTAGCAATGGCTATACCTAGACATCATTGGCGCATTCACCTGCCACGATTTCCATGTCCCTGGTGCTCCTTGCTTATACTAAGTCTAGAGTCACAACTTCCATCTTAAAACACAGGTCAAGAAGAGAAACAACATCCAGAATCATTTAGATTAAAGCCGAAACAACTGTTCTTGCAAAATAATTTTGTCTCATGAAAATACTGCAAAAGGGAAAAATAACTAACAAGATCACAAGCAATATGGTTAAAACATGTCCTTTTACACATGCACTGACTTACAAGTCATTAGCTACATAATTGTCATTCACCTTGCAGCCGTTGTTGCTGTGTCCTTGGTTCATTTTCAAGAATTGGACAAACTAGGCTTTCGATGTAGATTTCTGCAAGAAAATAGGAATTATACTTGGCGATCTTTTGATATCTGATAGAGTCATCCTTTAGATTGTAAATCATGAAACTTTGCCCAGACACAAACAACATTTCACCTTTATTTGACTCGTAAAATGGTGGAACTTGCACACAGTTAGAACTATCATCAGGTAATTTGATGGTATACATTTTTGTCCAAGACTCTTTGATCCCATATTCCTTCATAACCCACACATCTATGTTGGTACTTTGACACTTACGAAACGTGGAAAGATTACTACCAAACACTCCAAGCTTCAAAGGTAAGTGTTCGTTTCGGTAGACGGACAGTGCCAACTTTTCCCATTTCTCATCAGCCAAATCAATAGAAAGGATGTCCCCATCACTAATGACCCAATGAAGCTTCCCATTCACCATCTTAGACAAACCAGAGTGTATCGCCCTGCACCGGAAACCATCAACTTCTCTCCAAGAATCACTCTTTAAACTAAACATTTTGACCTTAACATCAAACGGATAGCCACCACCTACAATATAGAAATATTGCACTACCTTATAATCATCGTGAACCTCATCATATCCAAAACTATAAATGCAGCAACCCAAATTCAGTGCATCTATAAAAGCAGTAACTTCCCTAAACTTTCTAGTAGATGGATTCCACACAAGCAAAAGTTTCTGGCCCATTCCTAAGACAAATCAACCCATTGACAGAACCCACAATCCGAAAGTCGCCCTGAATCTGAAAGTGACTTTTCATGGTATAATCCAAGTCGGACGCCTCTACATGCTTATTCTCATAAAGTAAAGAGCTAAGATAACAGTCCTTAAGATAGTTATTAGGTCTGTCCAATTTCAAAACAAGCCTATGGTTGGTGTAATCCTTGTTATTAGCAGATATATTAAGATGGGTTTTGACAAATTCAGGGTTAGAGATTAAATTAAGCCAAGATTTTGAAACACGCCTGAATTTCAAGAGGGATTTCACTGGAAGCATTAACAGGATTTCAGTAATGAGTTCTGTCGGCAGAATAGGGACTCTGTTAAAGATTGAATCTTGCATTGAAGTTAATTGAAATTGAGCATAAATTGTGGGTTTGCTGCATTTTGGGTGTCGATTGTTGGCTTCGTCTCCCTCAGATTCCATTAGGGTTTTAGCTTTTACAAGTTAGAAGAGGGTTTCGACGAGGACGAGGTTTAGTGCAACTGCTTTTAGTATATTTACAAACGGGTCAAATAAAAGTAATTTATTTACTTTTTTATTGGGTCATGATTATTTTTTGTTCTTATTCCTCTCCCCTTCGGGAGTCGTTTGGTACGAACACAAGTAATGCAGGGATTAGTAATGCAGAGATTGTAGTGCTGGGATTATTTTTTATCAAGTGTTTGGTTCATTGTATTAAAAATTAGTTATGCAATGTATAATCTAAGCTTGTGTTTGGTTTAAAACTGTACAAAATCTTCTTTATAATTATACCCTTGAATATTAAAAATTAAAAGGGTTTGAGGGGCGGTTTAGTAATTTTAGGGTCTTATCCAGGTATAGTTAAACTTGGTATAAGTAATCCCTTGGTTTCCTTGGTATTAGCTAAGCCCTCCTATGAGGTATAAATAATCCATGTATTAGATATGCATAAATTAAATTAAGCAACCAAACATTGTATTAAACGGATTAAATTTTAATAAGGAGATTATTTTACTTAGTACAACCTACTAGACGACCGCTTAATTTTTATCGCGTCATAAATTTTATTCCTCTTTTATCGGTGACTCAAACCTACGATTCTGAGGTTGTAGGTTTTACATTTCTAACTTCAAATGTTTTGTTATAAAAAAGTATGATATGTTACAAATTTCTCCCTTAAGGAGAGTAGCAAAATGTGTGTATGGACCAAATATTTTCCCAACAAACGCTATGCCTCTTTGGGCATTCACTTAGCCACAACTTCATGCTCCATTGCATTTCTTGCTTATTAGTACTTGAGCAACTTTATTGACTTTTTAATTGATGGTTCAATAGAACAATCTCATTATATCATCAATAGAAATGAAAATTAATCCATTGCAAGAACCCATAATTTTAACAAAGTTATAGCTAGGATCTTATCAGCCACTAACGTTTGTGTTAGGACTGGTTGCTTACATTACACCTCTTGAGATGCGACCCTTCTTCTACCCTATCGTGAATTCGGAATTTCATGCACTGCGCTGCCCTTTATAGCTGGAATTTATCACGGGACAATCCATGTTAAATCGGCTTGTTACTGATCGACTTAACAACTACTCTTCTTATCTATTGTTTCTTTGACTCATCTCTATCTATAAGTAAGTGTATCTATGAGAAATACACTCATATGATATCTAAAAACTCTTAGAAGCCTGTCATATCTACTCACACAAACTCTGGCTAGAGTTTAAGTTGCAGAGGAATCCTAGGTTACTGCCAATTAGTGTAACTCATGTGTTTGTCTAACTAACATTGTTACTGTTATCTCCTCTCTGTATACGAGTCCACACATCTAAGGCAAAAAAGTAGTCAAGTTTTTTTACTGCTTCTTTCAATCTTCATTTTTATTATACTTAGTATTTACTAGCTTGTGCAAACAATGTCTACACTATTTCCCTCTTCTCTTCTAACAGTAGTATTTGTGATGATGCTACTAACTTTCCCTTCCACGACCCTATCAACCAGAAAACTGTGGGATGTACGAACAAAGTCCCACATTGATAGACTATTCCAATCAGTATCAACTGATGAACAAAATAGGAGCACTAATGATCATAAGAGTTATCAACTGATGAACAAAATAGGAGCACTAATGATCATAAGAGTTATCACAGCAACAACTTGGTGACTAATTAAGCAAATTCGACGAGTTTCTTGACGTTTTTGCCCCTGTGATTTACGCTATGCTGCTCTTTCTAGCTGCATTCTTCATTGTGAATCTAATATGCTGTTTTCTAAAGTAGCTTTGTAAATGCATGCATGAGAAAAATATCATGGTTCAATTAGCTTTGGGAATTTTGTAATTGAATATTATGCCTACATGTTCAAGCAAGCACATTATTGTCTTCAATTTACTTATGCATTATTCTACTTAATTTTAACTACCAAAGCACTCATTGATTTTCTTTAAGGAAGAAATTGATCACTCAATCACTTGGATGGAACATTATTTGGAGAAATATAATTTATTTATTTTTAAAATCCGCCTTGATGTGACGCGGAGTTTGGCTTGAACCCCTATCTTGTATATTAAAATCCAAATAGAAAATACATGCATGCAGGAGGGGAACATAAAAACGTAACCTCCTAAATATGAGTGTAATTGCTCTAAATTGCGATAAGGGATAGATAATGACATTTTCACATATGAATAGAGAGGACTCCTCTCTTTAAAATTTGAGTAACCATGACAAAAAATAAATATTATGCTCATTTTTAGTTTATTCATAACATCATGTACAAAATATATTCTTGGACCTTCTAATTCTGAAGTTTAAAACTTGTTTTTTGTCCAGTAGGTGCACTCTTCTAGCTAGCAGAAGCGCATGATATCAATCAACAAATATGCAAATCACATGTAAAATCCTTTTGTATTCAAATTTGAGACTTTGTTAGCAATTTTTTTTTTTAATTTTTTTTTTTTTTTTTTGGGTAGAAAGCAAACCGTTTTTAGTTTTAGAGGATTAGAGTCATCACTTAGCCGCAATGGTGGTGATTTACTAAAATCCTAAGTGTGACAAAATCTTGGTTGATTGCAAAGTCCTAGTATAAGCAAAATTCTAAATTTTACAATCTTACACTAGTACAATTAAACAAAATTTAATATCACTACGTACCTTAGGTATAGGAAGGAAGCATATACATTTGCTGTATGCTAGCTCTATGGCCCATGCTAGCACTGCTTAGGAAATCATGAAAATGAAATCATGCTTTTAAGAGGTGTGCAAAAATCAAAGATTGACAAGTAAAAATAGACGGAGAGAGTATTCACGTTGATGAGTACCATAAGAGTTGTAAATCTTATACTTTTTTCTTAGTCTCATATTAACTCGTCCTAGTTGTTGAATTTATTTTATGTGATTCAAAATTTTTGTATCGTCTGGTAAGACTGGACAAGATATAAAGAACATAACTAATACCAGAAACAAGAGAATACTGAACCATATCTGAAAGACGGTTTTAGGAGGTCAAGAGATCATTTTTCACGTAGAAGAGATTCACAATCAATGGAATCTTGATTATCCCGTGGCTTTTAAAATCTGTCTTAGGCAAATATTAAAGAAATTAGAAAGATATATTATGCCTTAGTTAGTTTGTAGACCTAATAACTTGTTGTTGTTAGCAATTATGAGCATCTAATTTTCTAAATTTCCCAAGATAAGAGTTATAAAGAGTAATATATGTTAAACAACTTTCTTCTAAAATTAAATTAATGAATGTTTTACTTAATGTGGTTGACTTTATTATTATCTTATGCAGAAAATATTTGGTAAAATATCTATTGTTTATTAGCAAGTATTCTATAAGGATGTCCCATTGAGATTTGTAATTACTTTCCAGAGAAAATCTTCCTAAATAGACTAAACAAATGACCAGTTTTTTTGTGGTAATAAGATTAATTATGACCAAAAAGATTAAATTTCTTTCCTCTAATTGTTTTGTTTTCTATAACATAACAAGTCTCAGCATATTTATCCTATATATACCATCAAAAACACTTGGGAGGAAGCAAAGGAATTTCATCATTCAAAATCATTCTAATTATTTTCTCAAGATGGTTCACTCCTTAGTGAAGATCATCTTCTTGTTATTTATCATCATGCTCTATCACATTCAAGGAGGTTGCGGTTTGTTTAAATATGAGCATCAAGTGCACATTCTTAATAATCTTACTGACAGTTCTCTTGAACTATAATTTCATTGTGCATCTAGAGATGACGACTTTGGGCATGCTTACCCTACCTTGAGAACAAACTACAAATGGGAATTTTGCGCATGATCTCATACTTTATACTTTTGTCACTTTTGGTAGGATTTTAAAGGAACTATATTCGATGTATTTAACGATATAATACATTGCGTTCATGATGAAAATAATTTTATTCCAAAAGGTACTAAAAGATGCATATATAATGTGAAAGATGATGGCATCTATTTGGGTTATGAAGATAATAGTGGTCAAACTATTTACGAAAAATACCGTGATTGGTCATTAGCAACAGGTCTTTTGTTTGTAAAAGTGTATTAGAAGAAAAAATGCACTACCAACACTAATGATTTGTTTTAGTAAACTTACATTCTTATATATAAAATTTATATTCTGATCATGTTTGTATTTTATGTTATACTTAGATGTTTTAAATAATGCAATTAATGAATGTTTTACTTAAATTGGTTGGTTTTATTATCATCTTATGGAGAACACATTTGGTAACATATCTATTCTTCATTAAAAAGGTATTTTATAAGAATAATATCGCAGTCAGATTTGCAATTACCTTTCCTGAAATTCCTCCAAATTAATAAATAAAATTAAAAGAAGACCAAATATTTTGTGGTACTAAGATTATGAAAATTTAGTTCCTCTTCTTGTTTTGCTTCCCATCACATAAGAGTAGAGGGGAAAAAAACTAAAATATAAAATATTTCCTTTTATTATTGTCCTTTTTTATAAAAATATTTGAACCGTTTCTCGATTTGTGTGTATCATTCTTCCGCAAGGATCGTGCTAATCTTCTCTGTATTATTCCAATATTATTGAATGTCCCCGAAGAGACTTATATTATTGTCTTCAATAGACCAAATGTTACACTCGTAAACATCAATTGCATAGGAAGTTCATAAATATAATGCGCAAATATTAAATATACATCATAACTTAATATCCAATATTCTACGCCAAGAATTTAAAATATACTGAAAAATTGCTGATAGTAAAATAACATTAGGTTTCATATTCATGTTCTTGGATACTAAAGTACATGTAATTAGTGGAGTAAAAGGACATACAAAAGAAAGGAAAGAAAACAAGAAAGAAAAACACTTTTTAAGTACTGTGACTAATGTCTAATTTAACAATATAAAAGGTTGTCCATTAATCCAATTATCAGTATCAATAAAAGACAAATCTGTTAATGATTCCACCATATTTTTGCTTAATTTCTTTTCCCATTTAACTCTCTTTGATGTGTCTGCTCCATCTCCATCGCACTCTTCTTCTGAGAAGGTCAATTGGTCCCTAAACAAACAAAAATTGTTAATTAATAAAAGTTCTGCTAAATTTTCTTTTAAGATATTGTCTTTTATTAATAATGGTAAATTTGGCAGACAGCATTTGTTTCAAAATAGTCAAAAGATTAAAAGTCATATGTTTGTACTTTTTTACGCCGAGAGTCTTTCGGAAACAGCTTTTTTATTTTCAGAAAATAAACGTAAAGTCTGCGTGTACACTATTCTCCCCGGACCCCACGTGTGAAATTTCACTGGGCTTGTTGTTGTTTGTACTTTTTATCTCTAAAGAATTCACCCAAATAACCGCCCACCCAATCACTTAAATTAAAAATAGCCAGCAAAAGTATAATACATGTATAACGTATGTATTATACATGTATAATTATATGTAATTAATGTATAATTTATGTATATGACTAGAAAAAATAAATAATGAATATGATCGGCTATTTATGTAAAGATCCCTCATTTTAATCTAGTCTTACTGTTCTAATTGGTTGAACGCTAATTAAGTGAAATGTTTAACGGAAAGATAAAGGGCAGTAGTTTAAACAAATATAAAATCATTATTATCAAGACTACTAATATATAACTTCTTTAAGGAACCACTACTAAAAAAAAATGTCGCTAAACAGCTAAATCTGTCACTAGTCTTATTTAGCAGTGGATTAGCGACAGATTATAAAAAAAATTTATTAGTTACGAGTAACTTAGTAACAAATTAGCGACGAAAATCATATCTAATTTCAGTATTTTTGTAATGGACGTACAAAAATATTTAAAAAACACATAATATATATAAGAAGATTGTAAAAATAAGACTTACTCGTGGCCTTTGAAATTCCAAGCATCCCATCCTTGAGGAACAATAATATTGGAGAGGTCAGTCTTATAAAAAAGGACCCTAGCATAACCTCTCCATGCCCTTCCTAAAAATGCTTTGCCTGTCCCAATTATTTTGCAATTCTTAAACACAAATCCATTTGCATCATTTGGATCTAATCTTCCTTGTGCTGTTATATATCCTGCATAATCTTCTGCTATTGATCCAGCATTCACTAATATTGTACAATCCTATTACAAAAATAGTCAGATACACATCATCAGTGGCGGAAGCAGAATTTTAACCAAAGAATTTTAAGACGATAAAAAAAGTAAACAAGCGAAGAAGCTAAAGGGATTCAACATTTAGTATTATATACACGAAAAAAGTTGACTTTATATAGACCGTGTAATTTTCGACGAAAAGGTTCGACTGAACCCCTTCCTCCGCATCTAGCTCCGCCCTTGCATGTCATTTAAATTACCAAAGACATACAATGTGAAAATCTCATGTACGATTATGTAAAGATGACTTTTCTGTCAATGTCTCTACTATCATAGACCACAATCCACAAAAATATTGTGTATTCGAGGTAACTGGGGAAAGGCTTAATAATTTATCCGGTGTGAGATCGTAACTAATTTAAATCTACATAACTAGCTTAAGAATCGTCTTTGATATATTGAGACTAGTCTCACCTCTCATATTCAACAATTGAGCTAGTTAATTTAAATCTAATTAACTAGCTAAAAAATCAAGCGTATACCAGGACAAGATCTAGTGTGAAACTATGTATTACCCTCTTTACTGAAAAGTTAAAGGTATCCAAAGCCTATTTATGGATTTTAGTTCATTAATTGTCCAATTAAAGGTAAAGACTAACCTGAAAACTTTGTTTTTGCTACCATCTTTGTTTGTATGTATGAGAAATTTGACTTTAAAATTGTCTCCACTCCATTAATAAAGTGGACAAAAATGTTAATAAGCGTGTGTTCATACATATCTAAAGAAAAGTTCTAAATTAATTAGAACTTCCGGTCCATAATAAGTGATATTTTACTTTTTTATTTTGATCCAAAATAAGTATTTATTTACATAATTAGAGAGGAATTAATTATATTTTTCCAAAATATACCCTTATTTACATATTCTAATGTGTCAAGGTAACAATCAATTAAGGTTAATTTAGTGAATACATCTTTTTTTTTTAGGAGATCGTATTTTCTTAATGAGTGTTCCAAAGATAAAATGGACACTTATTGTGGACCGAAGGGAGTAGGAATTAGCGAACACATCAATATATTTTTTACATATTCTAATGTGTCAAGATAACAATTAATTAAGGTTAATTTAGTGAATACACTCTCTTTTTTTATTTGATCATATTTTCTTAATGAGAGTTCCAAAGGTAAAACTGTCACTTATTATGGACCGAAGGGAGTAGGAATTAGCGAACACATCAATATATTTCTAACAAACTTGCTTCGAGTTAGCTTTCTCATGAATACACTAAGTGTAATAATCCCTTCGATCCTAAATATTAGTCGTTTTAATAATTAAAATTTATTTTAAAATATTTGACGTTTAAATAAATTACAAAAGTCGTACCTCGTAAATGGATTGACCAGTACCAAAAATGAAATCTATGGCACCTTCAATGGTACAAAGCTTAAAATAATGTCTGCCATTATCATCCAACAATGTATCTTGTAAACCAGAGAAAGCACAACCATAAAATGCAGATTTATCCCCAGAAATCATCGCTGCTAATGCTGGTTTCATCTGATTTCCATTATTCTCTGGTGGATAATTGTAAGAATTCTACTCCAAACAAAAAAAAAAAAAAACAAAAAAAAAAAATAACATAAAAATTATATAAACTAGAAAATAAATATTAAAAGGGTCGTAGGATTTTAATTCTTACGGTAAAATTAAGATTTTCCACTATGATATTGTCAGCAAAAGAGGAAAATGTTGGACTTGTAACAAGAGAATCATGAGCACCCCATATAACAACAGTTGTTTTCACGTCTGCACCTTTTAAATAAATAAATGGTTTATCAACTGGGATTGTCACCTGTTCCCTTCATATAGTAAATGCAGAAATTAGTCTCTAACACGAATTTATAAATTAAAAAAAATAGTAATAACTTTTACACGAATTTCGTCGTCAAAATATCTACATACAAAGGGAGAACTCCAAGAAAAAAAGTAAACATCTATCTTTTTATTTTTGTGGTAAATAAACATATATTCATATACATGTATGATTTGTGTAGAATAATAAAGCACTCAAAACAAAAGAACAGAAGAATAACTACAACAGCAATAATAACGTCTCATACTATATGTGGAGAAATCTTGATAAATTTGTATATGAGGCAAATTTAAGATTTAAATTTAACGGGTTCATCTTGTAAGATTTTTAGTATTGAATTTAGTGGTATCAAAATTATGGGTTCAAATCTAATACTTGTTGAGATTTTAGTTGATATTTTACATATAAACATATCCCGTGTCGAAAGTTTGGATTCAGTTGAACTCGTAGCCGAAAGGCTATATTCGTCCTCGTATAAGAGGAGAATCTACTGACTCTAAATCTTGGATTCACTAACAAATTATGCAAACAACAACACAACAACATACCTCGTATTATCCACGCCGTGGAGCTAACAGATTATGCAAATATACATACATAAAAATGAACAGAAGAGTGTGAAGAAGTGTACTTGTACAAGCCAGAATTGATGAAGATGCAAATCCAATAAGAATTGTTGGAAGGAATAGAATCAATTGCAGATTGAATTGTTTCAAAATGGGCAAAACCAGATTGATCTACATAAATTGTTGGAATAAATCCAAAAAAGCTCGTTCCAATTGATGGCCATTGCAATACTCTTCCATTTGTTAATCCATTGAACAAAAACAAAAGTGCTATACTTGCAAAGAAATATACGGCCATTTTTGAAGCTTATTTGTGAGAAGAATAAAGAAAGAACCTTGAATAATATATGGTTTGATGAATTGAAGTTGAAGAGAAAAGGTTATGAGATTTTAGACAATGGAAAGTCAAAAAAGAAAGTGGGGTAAAAGAAAAGACACCTTGAAATGAACTGAAGTTCATGAGAAAAGGTTGTGTGTTTTTTTCATTTTAGAGAATGAAAAGTCAAGAATTAAAGAGGTAGGGTAAAAGAAAAGTCGTTGCTACTTACTCTAATTAGGTAGTGGATGGTGGAGTAATAATTATTACTAACTTAATTAACTCTCAATTTCTCCCATTTAGAGCATGTTTGGTCAAGCTTCTCGGAGGCCAAATATACTTTTTTGTCAAAAAAGTCCTTTTTGAAAAACTTAATATGTTTGGCCAAAATAAAAAAATACTTTTGACCAACACCAGAAGCAGTTTTTTTGCTTTTGGGAAGAAGCAGAAAATTCTAGCTTCTTCCAAGAAGCAGAAGCATAAGCAGAAAATTAATTTATTCAAGACAAAACTATTCTCACCATAAATTTATATTTTTCAAATTATCCTTTACATTTTTTGCCATATATATATATATATATAAATAATGTTGCCCCTACTTTAATGCGTTAGCAGTGTGAGGTAACAAAAATATCGAGCCATCTTCAGTTTGAATGGTAAAGATGAGAAATTTACTAATATCGATTGCTAAAAAATTGAATAAATAAAACAAACTATTTTCTTATGTACAAGCGGTATTTATTTAAATTGATCTCCAAATTTATTTTACTTCTATACTAGATAATATTATTGCTTTGGTATAACTATATATATTACAATGATTTTATTCAGTATGTATGTTTACTTTATGTTTATATTTTAATTAAATTAAATAAAAAATAATAACAGTCTCTAATAATAAATATTAAAATTTATTTTTCTTTTTAAAATAATTATAAAAGTTTGGTACTATCATTTTTGGTAATTTGACACTCAAAAATACTTTTTATAAAGATTGGCCAAACACAATTTGTTCATCAAATATTGTAAAAAGCACTTCTTAAATGAATTGGCCAAACACAAATTATTATTTTTCAAAAGTACTTTTGAAAAAAGTACTTTTCAAAATAAGCAGATTTTGGCAGCTTGGCCAAACGGGCTCTTAATAAGTTTTATTTTTGTTAAATAATACAACAACAACAATAAAAATCCAGTATAATTCTCTTATGGTTTGGAAAGAATAGTAAGTACGCAAATCTTATCCTTATAATAAATATGTAAAGAGACTGTTTTCAATAGACCCATAGCACGAGGAAAGATAATAAAAAGAATAATAGCAACAAGCGAGAACAAGATAATAAGAAAAAGAGAAGAAAAATATATTTTATTAAATAATAGAGAAAAAGTATTTCTCTAAAGTCACTCCCCCACNAAAAAAAAAGAATCTATTATAAGTTTTTTGTGGTAAATAGTGGAAGATAATAAAACAAGTAAAAATATATTCTCACATTAAATTTATTGTCTCATAGCAATCTTCATCCTATATATGGTACAATACGAATGCGTACGAAAGTTAATATTCTTTACTACCCATTTTCCAAAGGATTTCCCAAAATTATTTATACAGGCTCAAAGGTTTTCGATCAAGATTTTAATATGTCGCCCTCACAGTTGAAAATTTGTTCCTTTTTCTAAAAATATACAAAAATCAGAATTAGCCAAAAGGGCAAAACATAGAAATAGTCAGTCGGCTAAAATTAATTGTATTTACTAGTAGAAAAATATATAAATTATGTATTATTTTTGTATATAATACACACATATACCTTTCTCAACATAAAATAAAGAATTTTAGCTAAGATTTGTATGTCCCTCCCACCATTAAGGTTCTCTTTTTTATTTTAGAAATAAATTATATCTTATGGTCAAAAACAAATATTCTTACCAGATGGCTTGGGAAAAGCAAAGGGCAGGACGGCAGGTAATTGTTGGTTGGTTTCACTATTGAATTAATGTTAATAAATGCATTTAATAATTTTAAGCAAAAAGAAAGGCGTGGTTAGTACATTGATGATTAACCAATAACCACTAAATTCTAGCTTAAATGAGGGTGACGGCTGGTGAACTTTACAGCAAGTTATATTTGTGGCAAATAATTTGCCTAAATATGGCTACTAATTGGTAATTCACCCGTATTATCTGTCATGATTTTTTTGTACACGTCCATTAAGAAAGATTAGTTAGAATGCAATTGACTACTTTACTCATATTTATGTCTTAATATTTAATCTTTCTTCGTTGATTTTTTTCTCAAATTTAAGTATCATCTCCGTTATTATTGATTGCATGTGTATAAAACTTGATAAAGTGTTTAAGAAAATAAAGTTGACTTATTAGTATTTGAATAAAGTTATCCATAATTGAGGTATTTGTAGTCTTCAAGGATAATTATTACTAAAGGTAAAAAGAAAAATAATAATTAATATTGTCGTGAACTTCTAAAATGACAAATAATTTAAAACAACTATTTTTTAGTAACTACTACTGATAATATGAGGCAGAGAGAGTACAAACGTAAAAAAAAATGCAAAAGGTTGCTTTGAGAGCTTAATGATTGCAACATTAAGCTAGCATTTGGATATAGATTTGATTAAAACTTGAAAAAAGAGTTTTTGAAGTTGTTAAAAAATAATTTTTGAAGGTTGAAATTATAGTTGGACATGCATTTTATTTGAGGAAAAGTTAAAGTTTTGTGAGTGAAAAAAAAAAGTTTCACACAAAACTGTCCTAAACCAATTTTTGAGAACTTGAAAGTTTTTAAAATTTTATTTTCTAAAACATGATCATATTTCATAAACAAGCAATGTTTTTAATTTTTTTTTCAAAAAATAAGCCAAAATCTATCGCCAACGGGAGCTAAGTATTAACTAAAATTTCAGCTTCTCTTAAGAGTTTTTGTCAAAATAGTTTTCAGAATGTTGTAACAATTAGTCCAAAAATATATGCGAAGATATGAAAATTAAAAAATTAAAAATTTACGCAATTTGCTTAAGTAGAATTTTCATAACTGCCATATTACTAGGAACAGTTTAACAGTAAACATCAATTCAATTCTCAAATCTACGTCTCTAAAGAAAAGGTAAGAGACCATAAAGCAAAATGACAGTTGAAAATAATAAATAAATAGAAAGATACCAAACTCTAAACTATCATATGATGCTGTAACAGTTCACTCAGAAACTAAGTATAAGTCAAAATAGATAAAATATATTCTGAGATGAATTTTATTAAACTTGTCAGGGTGAAAGATACTAATGCATTCTCAGTCATAGTTATCTCTATTTAACTATCACTTTCACTAATTATACCGATTCAAATGTGTTCACTTTCTTTCAGAAAGACTTTCCATATCTTAAGTAGCAAAATATATGATGATAAACGTAACACAAAAGTCTGCTCAATGAAAAATATTGTTAAAACTGAAAACAGTATCCTAAGAAGGAACAAATTAAGCCAAAACATCAATCTCCAGCAAAATTGTACTTCAAACAACTATATTTAGACTTCAGTACTTGATCGGAGCAATAATGGAGAGTTGAGGACCAAGTTTTTCCTCAGCAGCTTTCTCGGCCTTAACCCTTAGTTTCGCTAACTGCTTTCTCCTCTCATATGCTACTTGAGCTCTTTCCTTCCTCTTGTTCTCAAGTTCCTGCAGTAAACAAGGAAAAGGTAACGATCAACGTGAATAAATATGGTAATCGCACCAGAAAGAGAGTTAGATATCAAAACAGAAAACTTAAGACTTCAATTCTATTTACAAACTACCAGGTATGAAAGATTTTAACCAACAAGTGCAGAAACAGGAGTAGGGGGCTCATAGTTACATGAAATAAGCGCAAAGCAGAAATAAGAGGAATGCTAGCCATTGCTTGAAGCAGAGATATTCATTTCTTATTGGTAAAAAGAACATAAACATGAAGTCACAAACATTATTTAACAAGAAACAGCGAACAACTGCTAATGTTGCTCCATTGATTCCAAATGTAAAGTAACACCACAGCTGCAGAGAAATCATATTATGGTCAATTACAAGAAATATACCTTGATAGTGTCGTAATGGTTCCATCCAACCTCGGACGAAAGCTTTCCCAAGAGACAGTATTTATGTCCAGCTTGGAGCCTCAACACTCTAATCAAGAAGAAGAGTAAAAGCTTCAGTTAAAAACGAAACAATTCTAGAACAAAACAAATTATGGGTGTTGTCCTGTCACTCACTTCAGAGCATCAGGAATGACCATCCTCTTGATCTTGTCATATGGGGGTGGAACACCCTCATAAACCTTCAAACGAGCAAGTGCTGCGGCTCCACGCTTAGTTTTGTGGGGAATCATCCTAAAGTAAAATAAGTAGACATTAAACATTAACAACGGTACAAGTAGCAAGAGTTAGCCATACTTTCCTAATCAACTAGTAGTTCTAAAGGTACTGATAGCAACTGTACTATTCATCAAACAAAAGGAGATAAAGATAAAGGATACATTAGATTGCATGAGTGAGTTGCATATACAGAACACATCAGTCAATCAACTACCTTAATCGCAAATCAACAGGGGTCACCTGTACTAATCCTCTGTATCGACTCCCCAATCTAGTCAATTTCTTTTGAATACTAAATAATCTGTCATCTCAAGTAAAAATAGGGTTCTGTAAAACTAGGTTTATCTAAACATAGGTCCTTAACCATACTAAAAAATACTGTGCTTATAAGCATGACATTAATTTATCACTGCATCAAGTTAGACAGGCATACCAAACAAACCGTTGAAGACGGAAGGTCATAAATTGGAGTACTAGTTTTAATATTTTTCTTTCCAACTTTTGCATACTCATTAGCACTAACTAAAATCAAAGAGCATTTACACAGACATTTAGTACAAACAGTATAAATAACCCACTACAATGAAATAAGCTAGTCTACATCTGTCCAAGGAGCATCTTAACTTTCAACTCACACGTACTTAATTATTCATTTAACCACCACATAACCAAATATTAAAACAACACCGACAACAACTATGCCTCAATCCCAAACAAGTTGGGGCCGGCAATATGAATCCTCATTTCTTTCTTTAAACTCAACTCATACAATATGAAAATTCATCATGAATTTGTAAGTTTTCCGCTCGTTACTACCCTACCACATCCCTCCTCCCTTGTCCGAGCTTGTGACAGGCAATTGAGCAATCAAATACTAACACATTTAAAAATATATATCTAAAATCAGAATTAAACACTTCAGTATTCCCCTAATCCTTCATCATGAAATGAAATCTCCCATAAAAATCCACAACACAATTATCTCTACAACAAGAACCATATATACATAATGCATATACATAATATACGAGATCTACTTCTTAATTCAGCTCCTAACAATATACATTTACAATCTTAATTCAAAAATAAAGAACATCATTTGCAATAAATAAAAACATACCCACGAATAGTACGCCAGAGGATTTTAGAAGGAGCACGAAAATGAATAGGACCATGAGAAGGTTTAGTGTTCATCCTCTTACGTAAGAACCTAAGGTACTTCATTTTCTGCCTTACGAGTCCACCGCTTAAGCAAATTTCTTCACACCTAACAACTACTACTTTTTGTCCATTGAGCAGTTCTTTGGCTAAAATTGAGGATAGCCTTCCGAGCATGTGGTGGCGCGCGTCCACCACTATCCTCCTTGCTGAAATCCCTGATCCTGACACCATTTTTTTCCCTCTCTCTCTCTCTCTCACACACACACACACACTTTCTCTCTCTAGAGCTCTTAACCTCTGCTACACAGAGCTGCTGCTAGGGTTTGAAGAGAGTGTCATTTGGTTTTATTTATATGATGGTAAAAGCGGATGTAAATGGGCTTTGGGTGAGTATGGGGTTTCTGACCTTGGCCCAGTAGATGTCCTATTTTTGACTTAAACGGTAGGGAAAAGAATTCAAAACATAGCCACTTTTTTTATCACCACAGTTATTTTCTTTGATTTCGTTATCTTACTATTTTTGCTATCAATACTTTTCTTTTCTTTTGTATTATCATCATAGTATTTTACTCTTGTATTTTTTAAACTTATTTTGAAAATATTTTATTTGAGGCGAAGATCTATCAGAATCAGCATTTCTAATTCACACAAGGTAAGAGTAAGATATGCATACACTCTATTCTCCCTATATCATACTTATGGGATCGCATTGGATTTTATTGTTATTATTATAGTCACTTTTTAGCGCTTATAATTGAAAAATAACCACGATTATGAAGTTTCAAATTCTAAAAATAACTTTTTAGGACATTATCATAGGATTTCACCCGTAAAATTTAAATTTTCATAACAGGGAATATTTTTTAATTATAGAAGGTAAAAAGTGGCTAGCCCGCACTATTGCTACTTCTCTTTAGTGTCTAGGAACAGGTTTATGGTTATAAAAATATGTATTGTGGGGCCTAATTCTTGCCAAAAAATTTATCTGCAGGTAATACATTAAGTTAAAGAATTCAAAATAAATGTGCTTTTCATACATCATTCACTTTAAATTATAACCACTAAAATTAATTTGCTTATTTTGATGTAACACTGAATCGAAGTAAATATTTACCATTAACAAAACGAACATCGATTCATTAAATATTTTTTATCAAAACAAATTTTACATATTTAGAAATGTCAAAAGTATTGTAGGACATTTTTCAAATAATATATTAAGTACTTGTCAAGTTCCTAATTGAGAAAGGTTTAATTCTCGAAATTGTGATGTTTTTTGATATATGGATATATGAAGAAGTACACAAACAGCCATTCACAGGGTATTTAAGAATTAACCATTATTTATTTTGTCTTGACAATTTGCATAAATATCTTAATTTCGATGTAATTTAGGATATTTGTATCCTGAAATTGAACTAGAAAATTAAAATTCAGGACACATTAGTTAATTCTTAAATAGCAGCCTTTTAGAGTGGCTACATGGTGTTATTTCTAAACAAATATTGCCTATCTCGTCTGCATGATTCACAGGAGGCCCAAAGATTAATGGGCCGTTTTGTTCATTGGCAACTGAAAAAATAATATCGTATAACCGTTGTAAAAATAATAGCTGAAAAATTGTATAAAATTTATATATTTTTTGTATATAGATACATTTTGTATGTTATATAAAAAAACTATACAAATTTTATATACTTTTTCAGCAACCAAATATAAATAATTTCTAACGCAGACTAAAAATGCTAATACCCATGTGGCCAAACTAACCTAGTTGTGGTTAGCTGAATCTAGTTTTGTAGGCCCCAAACCCAAGTCCTCTCCACTATTTCTCCTTGTAGCAAATGTTTGAAAAGACATACTTAGGAATAGAGGAACCATGAAACTAATTATAAATGCAATTTCCACAAATCTTTAATTTATTGTGTAATAAAAAATAATACATCAAGCTCGACAACTGCTTTACTGGAAATAAAAAGTGAATAGTTAAACAATTTTCTAGTATTATTAACCAATTGATTCGTGCCGAATAAATCTACTAAGGAGGTAAAGCACTCCTTCTTGAAAGGTTCTTGTTTTGTTAGGGTCGGAAAAGCGAACCTATGACGTAGAAAGTCCATCCTAGTACAAGCATTAATGAATGCTTCTACGACTCGAATCCGTAACTTATAAGTCACACGGGAATAATTTTACCGTTGTTCCAAGGTTCCTTCCTCTTTCTTGTTCCGTTTACCAAGAGACATAACCACATTGTTAATATTGCCTTTCCCATTCTTCATGTACTCTACTGCTTTCTTGCCATATCTTTCAAACAAGTCATCCATAATTTCTTCTCCAAAATGTTCTACTAATATGGATTCTTGAACTGCTCTCATATTTCCAGCTATATATTTGGCCCTACTCTTCTCATCAAATATTATTGCTTCTTTCTCACTATCATCAGCCATGTTTGAATCCCACTTGAGTTTAAATGTCTCAAGGTGCAATAGTTTGAAAGAGCCTTCCTTCTCAATAATTTGTTTTAGTTCTTTTGTAGAAGGTGCATATAGTGGAAGATTGAACTTATCTAACTTGGCTTCTTCAATCAACCCCTGTGTCAACAAAAAAATAATCATGAGCGACCGAAATGATCCGATGTCAAAAAGCTGAGAACAGTCTTTCAGTCGGTCCGTAATTTATTAAATAAGTCACATTTTATGTTAAATTAATCATCGCTAACTTTATTTTCTAGAGTGAGTGCAAAAAAAAAAAAAAATTGAGTGTAAAGAATTGTCAGATGGAAGCTAGTCTTTAGTTTGGAATAATAAAATTCAAGTTGTGAGCAACCAATTATGTTCAAAATAAGCACCATTTTATACCTCATTATGCTATATTTTTTTAAATCAATCTTAAAAGATATTATTCTCTCTTTTAATTTATTACGTTTTTATCAATTTTGCATTTGTTATCCATTACAGTAGTATAAATTAAAGGAGATGTTTAATGATAGATAAAGAGAAGATTTAAGCGGAAGACCTATCGAAAACTACCTCTCTATCTTTATAGGCAGGGAGTAAAACTGTGTACACATTACCCTCCCCAGACCCGTATGAGATTAAGCCGGGTTTATTGTTGTTGGTTGTTGTTGTAAAGAGAAGATTGGACAAAAGCTCTTATAAACAAGACAACTATATTTTGAAATAATGCGCGAAAACCTTAAATGACAGATAATATAAACCGGAAAAAAGTATATAAATAGAATCAAAATGTAACTTAGGAAGAATTAGAAAGAGATACCTCAATGACCATGTCATTCAAAGTGATCCCAAGCAATTCCCAGAAATCACAACCATCTTCTTCATCTCTTTTACAGATGAAAGTAAGAACTAAACTCCCACAATTTACCATCTCTTGAGCGCGCATACTAAGAAAATTAGTAAAATCCTTTTGAAATTGAATCAAGTAAGCTTCTTGAACACTAGGAGGACTGGTTTTTGCTATGTAAATGTTGCCTTTGTTCAGTGGAAAACCAGATTCAGTCATCAACCCTTTTGGAACCTGAAAACATTAGTTAAAGTTTAACTTTTATATAAAAAATTTTTATACTATTGGCTAACCTAAATGATGATAATGATACGTAATCGTCCATAAAAAAGTAAAATTGGTAATTATATGAAATATAAGACAGGTAACTTGCTATTATAACGACTTAAAATATATTGATTAAATTACAATATAGTATAAAAGATCTCTATGATTAAATTGCAGTGATACTGTAAGAAATAACTACAATTCACTTATAGCCTGTTTGAAATTAGTTTATTTTGAGAAGTGTTTTTTCTCAAAAGTATTTTTTTCAGAAGTATTATTGGTGAGAAGCAATTTGTGTTTGATTATTTAATTTGAATAGCACTTTTGTATAGCAATTAGTGTTTGACCAAGCTCTTAAAAAGTGCTTCGAAATATATTTTTCTCAAAAGTGTTATTCAAAAAAGCACTTTTCAGAAGAAGCTATCAAAAACTGCTCCACCTTTTGTTCAAAACCTTTTTTTTCCTGCTAAAAACTTGGCTAACACCTTAACTTTGGATAAAAAAGACTTTTGGCAACCAAAATAAATATTTTTTAGCCCAAAAAAAACTCGACCAAATAGAATATAAACACCGAAAGATAAGAGAATTATATTTTTATAATTAAATTACACTGATGGTATAAAAAATCTTTACTCTATGAGTGCATAATATATCCTTTAACCAATTATTCAAGAAAAGGGAAATGACCAACCTGAGATAGCCAATGTAGACTATAAGAAGAATGCACCAAATGAACAGAATGTTGAGGGAAAAGACTGCTATAAAATGAACCAGGCATAGCTCCAATGAAACATGAAGCTAATCCCCTCTTTGTTTGGATCTGTTTATAAAAACTAGGCAGAAGCTTGAAAACAGTGTTGAAATCATTGCCAACAAGATCATTCAAAAAGACTTGAATAGTAAGAGGCTTTTGAATTTTCAATTCATAGCTTAATTTGTCCACAATCTCTACCATTTCAGCTGTTGGCAATATTGCATTTGGCCCTGAAGAACATCCCAAATCAGCTACAGTTATACATTCTGGAAGCCCTAAATTACAAATTCTTTGTATGCTTTCTTCAAGAACGGCTCTCACCTTGAGTATAACCAGCTTCTGTATATCAAGAATCCAAGAAAAGCAATATTAGTACCGGCAAGTACACAGGACGAGTTCTGTGAATTCAACTATATTCAGTATTTTCAGCCCGAACTATATAGACATATGAAAAGAATGTTATAATATATACATATAATAAGATCATATTTATTATGATCCCGTTGATTATTTTAGGCGGGAAAAGTATTTTATTACACAAAGTAAAATACTAGAGAGAGAAAGAGGGAGATAGAGACTTACTTGAACTAAGGAGTTTTTGGAATAGCTAGCTTGATCTTCCCCTCCATTCATGGAAAGAACTCGCTCCATTTCCATTTGTCCTGACCTGCCAAATGATCTTATTTTGTTGGAACTTAGGAACTAGAAGTTAATTAGAATAGAAGGGCATAAGAACCTATCACCCCATATATAAGCATATAGATTTGAATGTATAATCAATTAATTAACCATGGTCACGTGTAAGATGATATTTTGGGATGAATAAGATTTTTTTATCTTTATCAGAAATCTCGGATTTAAAAATTTCCTGAGGATTCTAATATTAGATGATTTTAAAAAAAGTTATTTAAAAAAAGAAGCAAACTGACTATGGTCAGTGAGAATTAAGAATTGAATATTACTAAGTACTATATATATATATATATATATATATATATATATATATATATATATATATATATATATATATATATATATTATTGCTATTAATACTTATATTAAGGTCATTATAGTATTACTAGTTGTAAGGGTAAACCAAAAAATTCTCCTCAAACTATGCCTCGTTCACGATTACCAACATTACAATTTGCCAAGTTGGTAGAATATTTGATTTAAATTAAAATTATTTCATAATTTGCTACTACTATATATAACTCCATACAAACTCCGAACCCAAGGTCAACGTCAATAATATCAGAATGGAACGACGATTATAAATTTGTAACAGATGTATAAGCAACTTACAATTGACTGGTTGATTTTTTGTTATAATGATGAAAGTTTAGCAATTATTAAAAAATTTTAAAAAAATATATAGAGAGGAAAAACACCTTAGAAATAATTTTTACGTTAATTTTGATGTCGTTACAAATTTATAGCACCACTTTTGTCAGCACAGTGTGAAAAGAATACTCAATTAAAGAACTGTAACATCATCTGCTTTCCCACGCGAATCAAGATTTTATGAAATAATACCTACTCAAGAATATTTTATTATTTTAGGCTGACAATTTGCTATTCTTTATATTAATGAAAGACGAAATGTTTAATGATGGAAAAAAAAAAAAACGTTTTCCGTTACTAATATGTCCCAAATATTGTTGTTTAATATTATCGTTATGTGATTGTGTATGCTAGAAGTATAGACGTCTGACCTCGGAAGTATGCTCGACCTCAAAAATATCGAACCCATAATTTCGGATTCGGTTCGAATCCCAAAGCCTCACAGCTCAAATGATAATAAATTTAGAGTCAAATGGACACTGAGGTGTACGAGAATGGAAGTCCATACCCCTTTTGATTATTCCGCAAAAATCGTCAACCATTTCAAATCGCAAAGCTAAGAAGTTATTTTTGACTAATTTCCTTAGATTCCTTTGTTAAAATTTATTCTTCATCCACGTTAAATTTCATAATCTTTTAACCTTTCACAAACAAATCTCAAATCTTAGGAAATAAATAATTCATGAATCTCGTAGTTTGCTTTAGGCGCAATCAATAATAAATCATTGTGATCATGGGTACGGTTCCCGTGGCATAGTCATGATACATAATTCCCATTTCAAGTGCGCATTTCACGTACCCATAATCACAATGATTTATTATTGATCGCACCTAAAGCAAACATATCGTAAAAATAATAAAAATATTTTTACTATCGTTTGACTTGACCCTCACTTCAAATAATAATAAAAATAAACATATCGTAATCGCGGGTGAGTTTCACGCGGCGCGGTTTGCAATGTGTACAAAAACAACTAGTGCACGACATTGCGACTAGCTCAAATAAATTTCATAAATAATAAAAGCAGTTAAATAAATAATTAAAATTGGTATAGAAACGGCAACGCATAAAAGGTTTTAAACATGTAATAATTTAGATAAATAGGCCAAGTATTAATTGTTAAGCCACCGTGCTAAAACAAGAAACTCGGGAGTACCTCACACCTTCTCCCAGGTTAATAGAATTTCGTACCCGGTCATCTGTGTTCGCAAACCATAAAAATAGAGTCAATTTTCTCGATTTGGGATTTTAAAATAAACAGGTGACTTGGGACACCATAATAATTATCCCAAGTGGCGACTCTAAATTAAATAAACAATCTTATTTCGAATAATATCACTTTAATTGGAAAAACTCCCTATCACTCGGGAAAAAGGAGGTGTGACAGCCCCAAAGCGGAAGGATCGACGGACAGGTCTTCTCTCCCTACTAAAGGCCTAAGCTCAACAGTCTTAAGCAATCCTACAAAAGGAAAAGAGAGGGAATGAGAATGTGGTGCTGAAAAAGGGAGCCCAGTGTTACTTATTCGGGAAAGAAATCTTACCGTGGGAACGGGCCTCCCAGTGGCCCTTTGAGAGTTCACGTCGTGAGCATTCAGAATAAGGAATCTGCGAGCAAATGCCCTCGATCCACTCCTTGAGCCGAGGAATGGAGTTTGAGACTCGAGCAAGGGCTGCACCGCAGCAAATACCGATGAGAAAAAGGGAGATAAAACATAAAATCGACATTTAAAAGAATGTTATGCTTGCGTGATACATTCCACTTCTGGGGAACGGCCTGAACTCGGCAAGGATCAAGTCTGCAATCCTCACAGGACAAGGCGTCCCTGCCAGCCCCGATCCGAGTCCTCGTCGATGCTTGAAATGGAGCTTTGCTAACCCGGTGTACGAGCTTTATCAATCCTCCCCCCCTCCCGAAAGATTCTGGAGACTATACAAGTGGAGTAGATGATCGATGGTGAACAAGCATGAGTCGATTTTGTTCACAAAGAATCGGAGGAGGATTATGATCCTCCACAGTGATGGGTGGATCTACCGAGGCATACTTCATACCTCCTACGGAAGTCTAGAATAACCGGACCCATTGGGCCTAGTGTGAAGGGATAAGTGTAAACACTCAGATACCCATCCACATGAATAGTAATGTCGTCATCGGGCCCGGGGATTACTATGTTCTTATCCACCCAAATGTAGTCCTTACGAACCGCAGGAAAGACTGCCTCGGTGATGGATCAAATGTACCTAAATACCACCTCGCATCGACCTTGTACCGATGAGGGCTTTTTGACCTTAAAGTTGTCCGCTAACGAACACCCTCCGTGGACGAACATTTTCAAGGGAGGCTCGGCTAGCGGTTCATCGGTAGCCGCACCCGGAGCGGACCTCTTGAGGTCAACCACTTCGGGAGCGGTCTTCTCGACTTCGGTGGTCGGCCATGAAGAAGAAGAAGAAAATTCTTGGGGAGCAGTCTCAGAAGTATTCGCCATTGTTATTTGGAAAAAAGTTTGAAAAAGTGAGAAGGAAGATTAGGAGATGAAGGGTAAAAGCTTGCTGAGAAAATCAGCACCCCGGTTTGGCTAGAAGATAAATGAAAACTTGCAATTTGCTGAAAAATCTTGAAGAACGAAGGTAAAAATGTTAGGGTATGAAGAGAGGCAATGATATCCTGAACGTACGAAGGTAAAAGCTTGGCCAAAAGGTAAAAAATGAACGAAGGAGGGGAGTATTTATAGAGGATCGCATCGTTTCGTGTCCTGGGACGGTCTGACAATGGCTGACACGCGTTTGAAGTCATTATGACACAACTGACAGGACGTTTTGAATTTTTTATCGTTTCTGTTACGGCGCGTTGGAGAAGGAGTCGAATTTCACATATCGTTTCTCGACGCGAACTTACTCTTCGAGAAACGAGGGGACTATCTGTATACGGTTAAAACCGAGCCTATGAGACTCCTAGGCTTCTGATGAAGAAAATGAAGCAAGAGACATGACGGCAAGGAACCAGAATCGAGACGAGGAGCCCCTCAAGCCGGGGTCTAGGCAAAACGCCCAGCCTCGGGAATATCGGGGCCATGATCTTGGGTTCGTTTCGAAGGCCTCGGAAAGCGCTACCAGGTAATCGAGCATGACCAAAAAAAGGTTGTGATATCCGTGACAAGCCGGATATCACGGCGTGAATCTCGGCACGTATCGGCAGAAAATCGGTGGTTAGTTAAAAGAAAGAGGGTCTGATTATTCATTAATCACACTGTAACACGCATATCAAGGCAATATACTCTTATTTACTCTGTTATTCAAAGTTCTTACTCTTGTTCATCAGAGCTTCGTTATTGTGAATCCAGGATCGAGGACAGGCATTTCATCAAGGTTGTTATTGAGTCCGAAATCAACCCCTTAAGTGGTTTGACAATCTATTACGTCCTTTATCTGTTTAATCTAACGCAATTTATCATTTGTATTGAATTAATTCGCATATCCTTAAAATCACATATAAATTCAAATGTTATCCATTTTTTAGAGTAAACACGGAGTGGTGTTCATTTGATGATGTTTACAAAAAAGTTAGTTTTTTCAAATCTTTAGAAGAAAAAAAATAATTTTTCAGAGTACTTGAATAAATACTTTCGAGTTGAAGAAGTTTTTGATTTTTCCTATTTTTGAAAAAAGGTTGTAAATTTTCTTCTTCTTTTTTCAAAAATGTTTTGCGCCTCAAAGGAAATTTTCTCCTTGACTTATTCTTTTCTTTTTATTGAAATAAAAAAATAAACTGTGTAATATAAACAACTCTAGTTTAAACAAATATAACAAATATAACAAATGGATGTGAGTCATCAATATTGATATAAATCACATATTAGAACTTTTGATGGATATAACACTTAACTATTACATTTCACCAAGATTGATTGAGATGTCCATAGTGAACAATCTCAAGAATAATTTTTTCATTTTACTCAAATAAGTTAAATCCAAAATTAGCCAAAAAAGATGGTGGAGATTTGTACTTTGGTTTATTGTCGCTCATTGGTGCTTCGGCAGGTGAATGTGATGGTTTATGCTTGTGTTTGCAGTCGTGTTCATGTTTGTGCTTGTGCTTGTGATTGGGCTCTTCTGGTGCTTCTGCGGGAGTTGGTGATAACTTGCGATGATGCTTGTGTTTGTGCTCGTGCTTATGCTTTAATTCTTCATTAAATAATTCTGAATACGATGTAGGTGCAGAATCAACAATGCTATAACGATGTAACACCTCATCTTGCTCATATAACATGGTAATTTCATTTTGAGCTAGTGAAGGTGTGGCTAAAACCACTATAGCAATGAATAGAAAAAAAGAAATATATGGTGGACATGATTTTCTCTTTTGTGTATGTGTGAGAATTTTGTGTTTGTGTTGAAGGGCAAAATTATGGTCATTTTATAGTATTGATAGAGTGTCTTATTTAAGTAAGAAATGTAATGTTATAGTACATTATTGAAATCTACTGAATTTTGTTACCAAAAAAAGGATTCATTATGGATAACATATTTAAAATTTTAGTAATGCAAATTTAATTACATGCTTTAATAAGAAGTCAAATCAGATTTCATATTATGATTGTTTTAAGTAGCTTAAGAAAGAAATTAATGTTATATTATATTATTAAAATCTATGATAATGTTTGGATTCAAAGCAGAATGGTAAAATTCTATATAGGTTTAGAGAGATTCGTGGAGAGAGAAAAGGAAGCTTCTAGCTTCTGTTAGAAAATGTGTCCTGATATTTTGTCTCAATACATTTCTTAACTGACCAACAAAGTGGACTAGTCCACTATATAACAAAATTAACCGAGCTAGCTAAAGGAGTCCATAAATACAAACATAGGCTTCTGGGCCTAATATAAAAGAAGAAGAAAAGAAAAAGAAAGGAGCCCAATCTAAGTAACATCATTCTTATATGTTTTAAAACCCTCCGGCAAGTTGGAGGGTGAGACAACCCCCAACTTGCGAAGATGGAGATGATGGACAACCCCAACCAAAGGTTTGGTGAACATGTCAGCAAGTTGGGAGGCACTGAAGGTGTGGAGCAGTTGAAGCAGCCCTCTTTCGGCTTGGTGCGAACAAAATGGCAGTCCAACTCAATATGCTTGGTTGGCTCATGGAAAACAGAGTTCTTAGCAATTTGAATGGCGGCCTTATTATCACAAAACAAATGAACAGGAGAAGAAAAAAGAATGCCAACTTCATAGAGGAGCCGGCAAACCTAAGTTATCTCAGCAATAGCCTTACTCATGGACCTATATTCAGCTTTCAGCAGAGGATAAGGACACTGCATATTGTTTCTTTGATTTCCAACCCACAACACTGGCCCCCAGCAATATGCAAAACCCACCAACAGATTTCCTACTATCTTGGCAAGCACCCCAATAACTATCACAATAAACACTAAGAGAGAGATCAGAAGAGTTGTTATAGAAGATACCAAAATCAGGAGTACCTTTAAGGTACCTGAGTAACCGCAAGGCAGCTTGCATGTGAGGAATGCAAGGCTTCTGCATAAACTGGCTCAAATGCTGCACTGCAAAATAAATGTCAAGCTTGGTATGGGTTAAGAAATTTAGTTTGCCCACTAGGCACCTGTAAGTCTCAAGATTAGGCAAAGGATCACCACAGTCTTCCTTCAATTTCTCATGCATTTCAAGAGGAGACACCACAAGAAGAGTAGGCAGAAGAGTGAAATTCTGAAAGCAAGTCATGGACAACTTTTTATGATGAAGTAACAACCACTCTTAGAATACAGGAGAACTTCAATACTTAAGAAATAATTAGGTCTTTAATCTTGAATTGATCATGGAGAAAAGCACTTACAGCAGTAATTTCACATAAATCAGTCCTAGTGATGATAATATCATCAACATACACTACTAAAATACCAAAGTATCACCAGAACCTCCACTAATCAGGGAGTAATCATTTAAAGAATGCACATATCCTCTAGAGGATAGAGATTGAGACAACTTGGTATACCATTGCCTTGAAGCTTGCCTTAGACCATATAAAAATTTCGTTAGTTTGGAAACCAGAGAAGTAGAGGAAGAAAGAGATAGAACAACTTGTGTGGGAGAAGAAACAGAAAGACCAGGTGAAATTTTCATAAACACTTCCTTATCTAAATCCCCATGTAAGAAAGCATTACTAACATCTAGCTTAAATAAAGGCCAATTTATTTTAACAACTACAGCAACTAATGTTTTCACATTAGACATTTTAACAACAGGTGAAAATATTTTATGAAAGTCTGTGCCCTCAACTTGTGTGTCACCCCTCACCATAAATCTAGCATTATATCTTTCTATACTCCCATCAGCTTTATACTAAATTTTGTATACCCATTTGCATCCAATTGGCTTCTTGCCTTTGGGTAACTCAACTATCCCAAGTTCCACTTGCCTTCAATACCTCAAACGCTTTTCTCATAGCTTCCTGCCACTCAGGGACAGCTGGTGCCTGAAAATAAGTATTGGGCTCAAAGACATGAGGTTCACTAGAAGTAGACATAACAGATGAATTTTCAAACCTGGAGCAATAAGATGGGAGTATGCAGACATAATTCTGCAAGTAAGCAGGAGGATTATGAGGTCTAGAGGATCTCCTTAAAGGAGAAAAGCCATTTTCAGGGTTAGAGGAAGAAAGAAAATCAGGAGAAGGAGAGAAACCAGGAGAAGAAAGTATAATGTCCCCAGGCACTGTAGGAGCAAGAGAGGTGTTAAGAAAAGAATTATGTACTTCAGGATGTACAGGAGAGAAGTAGTCATGAGATGAAATGGAAGTTTGCTTAGCAATGTGGTCAAAACAGGCAGAAAATGGGAAATTAGTCATGGTAGGAGAAATAGAATCATACTTAATAAAGGGGAATACATGTTCATGAAATACAACATCGCTGGAGATAAAACAGGTTTTATTCTATAAGTCATACAACTTATAGGCTTTCTTTCGAAAGGGATATCCTAAGAACACACAAGGAATAGCTCTAGGTTGCAGCTTATCTCTATGAGACTTTGGAACAGTAGAGTAGCATAAGCAGCCAAAGGCTCTAAGATTGGAGACCCCCTAAACCTCCAACTGAGATCAGAATTTTCTTGGGTTTAACAGGATACTATATGAGGTTCGTGAAAGGCTTCTCTATTATAGCTTCTCCTTTGACCAAACTTTTGGGGAAAGACGCCAAGTTGTGTAGGATGACAAGTGTCAAGAGAGATTTGAAAAGCTCAAATCCTTGTTGACACAAGCTCCAATACTTTCTTTGCCAGTTGAAGGGAAAGATTATGTGATATTTAGTGATGCATCTCACCGTGGCTTGGGTTGTGTTTTAATGCAAGAAGGGAAAGTAATTGCTTATGCCTCTCGAAAGTTGAAATCGCATGAGTTGAATTATCCCACTCACGATCTTGAACTTACTGCTATTGTTTTTGCCTTAAAAATTTAGAGGCATTACTTGTACGGGGAGAAATGTCATATATTTACTTATCACAGGAGTGTGAAGTACTTGGGAAAGAGTTAAACTTGAGACAACGTAGATGGCTTGAACTCATCAAAGATTATGATTGCACGATTGATTATCATCTTGGTAAAGCCAATGTGGTTGCAAATGCATTGAGTCCCAATTCCCTTGCAAGTTTAACTCTAAGTCCTTTGCCTTTGCTTCTTGAATTAAGAGCCATGAATGCTTGTCTTTCATTTGATTCTAATGGTTCTATTATTGCTAATTTGCAAGTCAAACCAGTCTTACTTGAGCAGGTCCGGGAAGCGCATAAGTTAGATGTGAAGCTTGTGAAACAGGTTTAAAAAGTCCAAAATGGAAAAGAATCAGATTTTACATTGGAGGAAGATGGTACCTTATTTTATAAAAATAGGTTGTGTGTTCCTAATGATGATGAATTGAGAAAGGAGACCTCGATTGAAGCACATAGTTCACCTTATGCGATGCATCCTGGAGGTACTAAAATGTACCGGACCATCAAGGAGCACTACTGGTGGAGTAGTATGAAGAAAGACATTGCAGAATTCATTTCTAAATGCTTGGTTTGTCAACAAATAAAAGCTGCACATCAAGTCCCAGCTGGTCGACTGCAACCCTTGTCAATACCTGAGTGGAAATGGGAAGGATAACGATGGACTTTATTTATGGACTTCCACGCACTCAAAGGAATCATGATGCAATTTGGGTCATTGTAGATAGACTAACTAAGAGTGCTCATTTCTTGGCAATCAGAATGGACTACTCACTAGAACGTTTGGCAAAATTATACATTAATGAGATTGTGAGACTACATGGAATCCCTGTTTCTATCGTGTCTAGCAGAGATCCAAGGTTTACATCCAGATTTTGGTCTAGCTTGCAAGAAGCCTTGGATTCCAGGTTGAATTTTAGTACCACTTTTCATCCACAAACAGATCGCCAGTCCGAGAGGGTGATACAAGTCTTGGAAGATATGCTTCTAGCATGTATTATTGAATTTGAGGGTGGTTGGGACAAACACTTGGCCTTGATAGAATTTACTTATAATAATAGCTACGAGACAAGTATAAGTACGCCGCCTTTTGAAGCTTTATATGGGAGAAAATGTAGAACTCCTCTCTGCTGGAGTGAAGTTGGTGAAAGGAAATTGGTTGGTCTTGAGATTGTACAATAAACTGAAGATAAGGTGAAAATCATCGAATATTGTTTGAAAATTTCTTCAGACAGACAAAAGACTATGCTGATCTTAAAAGGCATGAAATTGAGCATCAGGTGGGAGATAAGATATTTTTGAAAGTTTCTCCGTGGAAGAAGATTATGAGATTTAGCTAGAAAGGAAAACTTAGTCCTCGATTCACTCGACTTTATGAAATACTCGAAAGAATTGGTCCGGTTGCATATAAGCTAGCTTTGCCACCTGAATTAGGCAAGGTCCATAATGTCTTCCATATTTCTATGCTTAGAAAATATCACTATAATATGTCTCATGTTCTCCCTATTGAGTCCATTGAAGTAAATCCTGACTTAACATATGAAGAAGAACCTATTCAAATCGTGGCTCATGAATTTAAAGAGCTTAGGAACAAGAGAGTCCCCTTAGTGAAAGTCGTATGGAAAAATCATTCTGGCAAGGAAGCTTCCTGGGAGAGAGAGGAGGACATGCGACTGCAATATCCGCATTTATTTCAAGATAGTATCAGGTAAATTTCGGGACGAAATTCTATTTAAGGGAGAGAGGGTTGTAACACCCTAAATTTTATAAATAAATTATGTGTATTTAGGTGATCTTGTTTTTATTTCTAATGTTTATCACTTTCCTTAAATTTAATTTATCTCTATTTGATTATTAAAAAAAAAGGAGGGTAAGAGGGGGAGGAGTATTAAAAAAAGACTTATTATATCATATTGGATCCCTTGAGTTTATTTTGACCCATTTAATAAAAATAATAATTATCTTCTACTCATTTGGGAGATAAACCCTTTATATTAGCAAAATCTCTTTCTCTCTCTCATAAGATATTTTCTTCTTTCTTCTTTCTTCTAGCCCTTCTATTGTAGAACTCTCAGTCCACACAAGTACCATTCTCTTATAACCATCAAGATCATATTTGGTTACATGAAAGTTTTAGTCTTTATCTTTTGAATATATTAGAATGTTATCTTCAAGAATCAAGATGGGTTAAGCTTATTGGAAACTCTAGGTTGGAATTGTGGAGAAACTCTCTCAAACTTGTGGTAAGCTTCTTGTTCAACATATTTTGGTAAAATTATTAAGTTTGTTGTTAGAGAATTTGAGATTTTGAAAGTAAGAGATTTAATCCCGTTTTTGAACTGGGCAGCAGTTAGTATTTTGAGCTTAACTTTTTATCTAAAACTCAGATTGTAGTACTTCAAAAATCTGTAGAAAGATAAGACATATATCTACAATTGTTATGAAGACCAAAATAGACAGTTCTGCCATCTACTATGTCAAAAAGGGGCTGAAATACAAGACAAAGTTGCTGCCAGATTTTTATTTAAATAGTTGTGACCTATTCATCATGATTTGGTTTAAACATCTTTATATTTCAGACCTTAAGTGAGTGTTGATTCCGTGTTTAAGGTACAAGAGACATTCGTTCAAGCTAAGGAGCACACCTTAGGAAAATCGTTCTTTTCTTGGCTTAGAAAATCTTAAATCCCTTGATGTCGTTTGAGCTTTAGAATCACTAAAACTCCAAGGGTTGCACATAAACTTGAGTGTTTCTTTCAATTTAATTTGTTGAGATATTGCAAGTGGTTAAGTTTTTGTGAAATTTTACCTTACTTTAAATTTGCTGTCATATTGACTTGGCTGCTACTTTACTAGTTTACTTGCGTTGTTGCTTGAGAAAGAATACCTTGAGGCATTTTGATTTATTAGTGGTCATTGAGAGTATAATTTCGTAATTAAGTTATGAATATGTTAAAGATCATATGGGTATCATGTGAAGTATTTTTGAAAGACAATTTAACTCGCCCACATATACAGACTGCTTGAGCATCATTCATTCTTGTTGGAATTTTATCCCTCTTGTGATAGTGACTTTAACACTTTCATTGGCATACATTTTGTTTGGATTTTGACCATCTTGACTTTGGATTCACATTTCATCTTCATCATGAACTTTGTCCATTTTGAGTATAGATGGGAAAGCCACTTTCAATATGGCTCTTGATTCTCTTGATAATTGGGTGACGACCTTACTTGATCTAGGACTCCGGTCCTTCTTGTTACTTGATTTTGCTTTGATGTAATTGCATGACGCATGTGTTGGGCGACTCAACTAATCGGTGGACTTTCTCGGATTATAGTCGGAAATCTTCTTGACATTTGAGATTTTTAATAATGGTATATTGAACTATGTTATGATTTTATATTTAGCCCTTTTAAGATGATTGTACCTTCATTAAGTACTTGATGTTGATTTTAATAAGCTCATATCTAGAATTTATTCCTTGTATTCATTTCATAGTTTACCTTTCTTTTATTATGATATGTTAGTTAAGTTTATGTGCCACTAAGCTTTATGCTTAGCAATAGTTTGTTACTATCGTAAGTGAAGTGCTGGGAGATGCTTGAGGATATCATGAAGTAGACTCTTTGGAAGATTAGATGAAGATCACACTTGCATAGGCATATGTAATTTTTTTGTTTGTAGACTTTTGGGGACTTGTACATGATCCATATGATACACTTAGATATACACTCTTGAATGATTATTAGGTCATGACACTATTATTTTTGTAACTTAATCTTGGTGAATGATTTGACCCTTTTTTGGGGGGGTGTTTATGCCCAAGTCTTGTAATTTATTAAATTTAACACTTGAATTGAACTTGTATATTTTTTTTTTTTGGAGACTTAACTAGCTTGTATTTGATTGAGAGTTGAATTTTATGCTTAGTTTGACTCTTGAATGGTGTATGAAAAAAAAATATATTCTTCAACTAAGTATTTGGTAAATTTTAAAGTATTGATTTAACTTAAATAGATGTTGCTATTTTCTTATTCCTTTTTTATAGTTGTATCTTGAAAATTTTAAATAAATTTTTCTAAGTTGAGATGTCATATGTTGAAATTTATTCATGGGTATATTTGTTTTCGTTTTGCTAGTTTATTTTGTTAAAAGAATGTTTAAATTTATATAGTATTACATTAGTGTTTATAAGTGACGTACTCCTAGGGGGTTGCTACAACATACGTGACTTGAGAAAACTACTTTCTGATAACAGCTTACCAGCAAAATTAGCAGAAGCCATAAGAGTGGGAGTAGAGGAGAAATCAGCAGAAACATGAGACTATTGTAGTAACATCATCAGCTGGGAGAATTGATCTTGTGTCAGACCAGAAACCATTGAAACATTACCAGACTCAGAAGGCTTGATAGACTCAGAACCCATATTAGGAACCACATTAGCAGGAGAACCAGGAGAATTCACTTCAACATGACCTGCAGTCTTTCTACTGGCAGACCCCTTTGTGAATTTGAAATTAGGAGGATACACATGCAGCTTATAACATTTATCAATAGTATGACCTGGTTATTTCTTGCAGTACTTGCACACAGGTGATTTCTGAGCATCAAAATTGACTCTAGAGGGAAACCCCTGTTTAGACGTCCCAACATTGAAAGAAGCATATGTAGGGAGAAATTGAGGAGAGGTAGAAACTTGCCTCTACTTCTCATCTGACAACAAAATATTGTAGACAGTGCTTATAGAAGGGAATGATTTAATCATAAAAATGTTACTTCTAGTCTGCACATATGTATCATTGAGGCCCATCAAAAATTGATACATCTTTTGAACATCATCATCCTTCTGATAATCAAATTTAAAACCACAGTTACTGTAAGACCTGACTCTACTAATTGACAAGGCATCAATCTCATCCCACAATTGCTTTATCTTATTAAAATATGAGGCAATATCAAGAGAGCCTTGTGAGATGTGAGCTAGTTCTTTTTTAAGCTTAAATACTCTTGCAGCATCTACCTGACCATATCTTTCCCCCAACTCACTCCAAATATCTTTGGCAAGTTCAGAGTACTCAACACTACGAGCAATGTATTTGTACAAAAAGTTGATTAACCATGAGATGACTAAATTATTACACCTCTGCCACTGTCTCGCCAAGGGAGAATTGTCAGGAGATTTGACTGAGGATCCATTAATGAAATCCAATTTCTTCTTAACAGACAAAGCTACAAGAATAGTTCGTCTCCAACTCCCATACCTAGTGCCATAAAAAGGTACAGAAACTAGTGAAGACCCCAACACGTCAGAGGAATGCACATAGAAAGGGTGACAAGGGGTGGGTGTAGTCATCCTCATGAAACACAGAATGAGAGGTTATAGGACGAGCAGTAGGCAACACAGATGGAGAATTATCGTCACTTGGCATTTTTATACACAAACAACAAAAGAAATTACACATGCAGTCTAAAAAAAAAATAACTAGGGTTACCAATTTCCTTCGTAACCAGAAGGAACAACAGCCTTCTATAGAAGAGTAAAAGACGAAGCCACGTACAAACCCTAGCTGAAGTATATTGGTGCAAAAATCCCAAACCCTAGGTTGATGAAGACTTCTCTGAAATACTGAATCACTTCGGTCGATCAACAACACGAACGAAATCCACTAGAAAACACGCTAACTCCGACGCCATCACCGAGAAATTCATCGAAAAATGGCAAAGAAAACAGAGTACAGCGGAACAGCAAAACTCCGGTGAAAATACTTGAGGGTAACATCGGTCGAGGGGTAATCACCCGATCTAACCAGATCTGGGCTCTAATACCATGATAATGTTTGGATTCAAACCAGAATAATGAAATTCTATCTAGGTTTAGAGAAATTCGTGGAGAGAGAAAAGGAAGCTTCTAGCTTCTGTTCGAAAAAATGTGTTCTGATATTTTGGCTCAATACATTTCTTAACTGAACAACAAAGTGAGCCAGTCCACTATATAATAAAATTAACTGAGCTAGCTAAAGGAGTCCATAAATGCAAACATAGGCTTCTGAATCCAATATAAAAGAAGAAGAAAAGAAAAAGAAAGAAGCTCAGTCTAAGTAACATCATCCTTATATGCCTTAACAATCTACTAAATTTTGTTACCAAAATAATTCATCATGGATAAATTAGTAATGCGAATTTAATTACATGCTCTTTAATAAGAAGTCAAATTGGATTTCGTATTAGGAATTTAAGCATAATAAAGCCAACAAATAAAATTTAAAAAATAAAAAAATTAAAGGGAATAATCACGAGTCTTATTTTTCTGGCGTGTATGACCTTTTTTATTTCATTACTTCGTATTTTCTTTTGGGACTTTTTCTAATATATAAAATAACAAATAAATATATTTTCTAATGTTTATTTCCAAAAATATCCCAAGAGAATCAGAAAGGAACAATGACCCCCTTAAAGTTTGTATAGAGCCAAGTTACCCCTGCAAATTTCAGTCCAATTAAATTTAATTCAAAATGTCCAAAAATAGACCTCTCGACTGACTTAGAAGTTAAATTGAATTTTTATTTTTTCCCATTTTTATGCTCATATTTCTTATTTCCAAATATTTAGTTAATAACTTGATAAAGTGGCATAACTTTCTGATCTAAGTATAAATAATTGGATTCAAAAATATTTTTTTATTTATTTTGATAATAAGTATTTTCTTTTCAAAATGAAGACTAAATAGTTTTTTTTGCTTTATATTTTTTACAAGTTGAATACTAATTAATTGATTTGTGGCATACGGAGATATGTCCCTGTGGAAACTTCCAGGCTTGGTTTTCTAGAAAAAAAAAATCTTTTTTTCCTTAATTCAGGTTTCTTATATGATTAGCGAAATTTTCTTTGAGCAGTTAGATGTATGAAATAGTATTTTGTCTCTAGAAAAGTTATAGATGTGATATGAAAAAATAAAAATAATACTACGTCAGTAATTTTCTCATTTTTAAAATGACAAATATCATTTCCCTATCTAACATTAAATATATCCTGCTTAACATTTAGATAGACAAAATATTAGTAATCTTTGACCGAAATGTTTGAACTTTTAAAGGATTTAAAGGCAAAAACTCTCATATATTTAAGTAGTTTTCAAATATCTATTTATTAGCTAATTTTAGATTAATCTATTTTTAATATCGTTGAAAACAACCTTAAAAAATCACGATAGATCATTTAATTTACTTCAAAAGAAACATCGTGCATCCTAGCTTAAAATCTCTCTTTGTTTTCAGTAGAACAAGTTTGATTTTCCTACACTCGTGCATAGCTAGTACAAAGATGAATAACTTAGTTGATCAATGGGCTAAAATACTTTTTCTTTTTAATTTGGATTTTCTAGTAAGAAGGAGAGCTTTGGAGCAACGATAAAGTTGTTTTCGTATGACTTATAAGTTATGGGTTCGAACCGTGGAAGCACTTACTAATGCTTGCATTAGGGTAGGCAGGGGTAGAGCTAGCTGGGCGAAAATTACTCTGCATATATTGAAGGTTAATTTTTGTTCATGTATATGTATAAGGTGTTAAATCCCCTTAGCTTCTTTGCATGTTTACTTCTTTTATTTTGTGAATCTTCTTGGTGAAAATTCTGCTTCTGCTACTGAGGGTAGACTATCTACATCACACCCCTTGGGGTGCAACACTTTTTCGAACCCTGCATGAATGTGGTATGATTTGTGCACCAGGATGTTCTTTCTGGTTTGTTGAGATTTTTTAGTAAATTTTCACATCACTAAATTCAAGGGGTTTTTGAATAAAAATTAGGGGTGACAATTTAAGCCCAAACTCATTCAAGCCGCCCGATCTGCCCAAGGTTGGACTGCTTATTGAATCGTTCATTGTTGAACTCAACCCATCTTGACCCAGTCTATCTTAACCCATCTAAAGTTGAGCTGATTTTTATCCTAGATTAATCTATGAGCAGCTTTGCTAATATATCTTTAAAATATTCTTTTTTATTTGATATGTTATATATAACCATAACAACATAAATAAATCTTATTTGGTAATTAAATAATTCATAAGAAATTAATACGCATTAATTAAATTACTAAAGAAGATTTAACCCAAATAACCGTTCACCTAATCTCTTAAACTTAAAATAAACGGCGAATGTATATTATATGTATAATATATGTATAACTATGTATAATTAATGTATAATCTATATATATCGGCTAGAAAAGGTAAATATTAAATTTGGTTGGTTATTTGTGTAACAATCTTATGTAAGAGTTGCGCGGGTTGAGCTATGACTCAAATTTTAGCCCATCTTAACCCAACCCCTCTCAGCTCAAGTAAATGACCCGCTCATTTACTGATTTACCCGTTCATTTTGACCTGCCCAAAATCAACACAACCCGCGCCATTTGACAACCCTCATGAACATCCAAAACAACTTCTTTTTTCACATATTTAGATTCGAATTTCTTGCTCAATTAGAGGAAATCGACAATGGAAATAATTCCAACGACGAGGCAAAAGACAATGGACTCTTAACTTGGCTTTGTATTCCGAGGTGTGGAATTGCTTTCATAACGTTGAAATTACTCTTTTACAAATATGTTATGTGCCTCGATGCCAATTTTCTCTCCTTGAATTTTTCTGTTTGAAATAAAAATCAATTATTTATTGTAAATCGTACCAAATTTAATCAAGGGGATTCAAGAAGATAATCTAGAAGATCCAATAATTTATATATATGTATACGCACACACGCGGAAAAGAAAACTTCTAAAGATTTCTTTCTTTTTTGGAAAAAGGTGATAATTTTTCTTCTTTTGAAATGCTCCGTTCCTCAAAGCAAATCTTTTTCTCATTAAATTATTCTCTATTTGAATAAAACTCAACTATGCATAAACTTTAGTCTAAACGGATATACCAAAACAAATAAATGAGTGTGAGTCATCAACATTGATACAAATCACATATCATGAAATTTTGATGCAATAACAATTTATATTATATAATCTCAATGTAGAAAGATTGAGATTTTCATAGCAAACAATTTTAAAGATAATCTTTCCACTCAAAATAAGTTAAAACCAAAATTAGCCAAAAAAGATGGTTCGGAATCGCTCTTTGGTGCTTCAGCAGGTGAATGTGCTCGTTTGTGCTTGTGTTTATGTTCATGTTTATGCTTATGTTTGTGCTCGTGCTTATGCTTTAGCGGTTCTTCTGAACATGGCGCAGGTGAATATGACACTTCTGGCGCTCCTACTTGTTCTCTATTAGAAACAAAAATGGTAGGACGATTTAACAAATTTTCCTCATCTTTCTCATCTAATATGGTAAATTTAGATCGAGCTAATGAGGGTGTGGCTAAAACCACTATAGCAATGAATATGAGAAAGAAATATGTGGTGGACATGATTTTCTCTTTTGTGTAGATGGACAACTTTGTGTTTGTGTAAAAGAGCAAAATTGAGGGTCATTTTATAGTATTGATAGAGTGTATTATTTAAGAAATAAATTTAATGTTATATTATATTATTGAAATCTATTGGATTTTGTTACTATAAATGGATTCCTTATGGATAACATATTTAGTATAGTAATAATGCAAAATTCAATGACATGTTTTAATAACAAGGGAAATCAGATTTTGTATTTTGAATTGTCCATGTTTAATTGCTTAATTATTAAAGACAACAAATAAAATTGAATGAGTAATAAAATTAAAAATTAAGAGAATTAATCATGAGTCTATTTATGGTGTTGATGACCTTTGACTTAATTCCTTTGCATGTTCAATGCGAATATTTTCTATTGTTTATTTTCAAGAAAACTTCCTATAGGGACAACTGACCCCTTATAGTTTGTAATTCCTCCGTCTCAAATTATTTATCGTGATTTTTAAAAATAATTATTTAAAATTATTTATTATTTTAGAAGTTCAATATAAATTTTTTTTTTATTTTCCCTTAGTACTAATTGTTCTTGAGATGAAGATGACACATAAATAGAGTAAATATTCAATGAGGAGGGATTATATCTTAGGACAAATAAAGATAAAATAGTCAAAAATTCTTCCTAATTAATATTTTCTTAAGGGACATGTAAAAGAGAAATACGACAAATAGTTTGAGACGATAGGAGTATAGTGCTAACATAACCATGTATTAAATAGTCAAAATGACATTTAAAGTTAAAAATGTCCATTAAAAAGTTTTAAATGTCCAAAATAGAGATTACGATCGACTTAGAAGTCAAATTGGATTCTTATTTTTTCCCCCTTTTATGCACATATTTTCTTTTCTTATTTTCAAATATTTAATTAATGGCTTGATAAAAGTGTCATAACTTACTTACCTAAGTGTAAATAAGACTCTTTGGATTCAATAAATTTGTTTCCATTTTCATTATATGTAGTCAAAATAAATACGACTTCAGTATTATTCTAATAGTAAGGAAACATCAAGAGAGTATTTTCTAAACAAACAAATAATTTAGCTTTCTCCATGCTTAGCATAATTCTCTTTAGATTAATGAAAATTATTTTGTCGTTAGAAAATGACTTTGCCATTAAAATTTTGGCAACTGAAAAGAAAAATATTGTCTTCACTTTCCAGCATTAGTCCTAAATAGTTTGATTTCTGACTAAGAGATATTACAACAATGGATAAATAGGAAGAAAAATTAACTAAACAGTACCAAAAGTTGAAGTCAAACTAATATATATTGTGAAAAAATAACGGCAATAATTGTTTAAATTGAAAGGATAAAAGCTCCTTCGACTATTAAACTTAGAGAAACATACAAAAACACCAAAGAAATAACATGACTTAATCAGATACACAGCTCAAAAGCAATAGTGATCTTTTCTCTAAAGTTGTAGGAGGGAATGTGAAAATCTTTAAGCTCTCAAAAATATTCAAATTGCGTCCTTCCTTTGCCAACTCGTCCGCTACTCCATTAGCTTCCCTAACAGTGGCGGATCCAGAATTTATAGGTCGTTGGTGCTTTTAAATAAATTACACAATTTGGCTAAAGACAATGGGTGCTTCAGCACCCATACTTTCAAAGGTAGATCCGCCACTGTTCCCTACAACATGTTTCAGAAGCGAATCCCCTGGCATTACGCATCAGCAGCCTGCAATCGTCAATCAAATTGGAGTAACACTTTTGATGTATATTGGTTAGCATATTGATCAGCATTCAAATAACTGGACCTTGTTATACCTTGATATAAAGGAATCAGATTATAAGTACTTAAATACTGCTTTGGCTGACGCTCCACGAAAGCTGATCAGTTCCTTCAGATGTTCAAAAAATTCACCAGAATTACGGTGCTTGCACTGTTCAACGATCATCCTCTCTAGTGTTGGAGAATGAGCACGAAGGAGGTTTATTAAGTACATTTCAGCTCTTGACCCCTTGAATTCCCTTACCCTCACTGCTTGAATCATCCTAAAAGCTTCATTCACACGGCTTTCTGCCTTCGACAAGTAAGAAAACAGTTCCGTGTGTGACTCTCATCAACCTAAAGCAGAATCATATTGCACCAAGTTAACCTTTGCAACTAGGGGTGTTCATGGTTTAGTTTGGATTGGTTTTTCCCTAAATATAAACCAAACCAAGTAAGTCGATTTTTTAAATATTGGAACCAAACCAAACCAATTAAGTCGATTTTTTATCGATTCGGTTTTTGTCAATTTTGGTCGGTTTTTCAGTTTTTTCGGTTATTTATCGTTTTTTCTTAAATATGAGACATACACTACCAAACACATATTCCAGAGACTACATTTTCAGCGTAACATTATCATACCAATTGCTCTTTGAGAAATCTATCATTTACCAAGATATATTGATGATAATTGAATCAAATAGTGATGAATAATTTAAGTACTCAATTAATCTTCGATTATTTTTAATATGAAATAAGTTCTTGTACTTAGCAAAAGAAACTACCAATCAAACTAGAATGTAAAGGAAAAGAATTAGATTATTATAATAGCAAAAAACTAGACTAAAAATATATGTACCATACAATTTTAGAAATTTTATATAAAAATATACATATATATAGGTGTAATAATAAATTTAAATAGCTGCTTCTATAGTCGGTTTGGTTCGGTTTTTCCGGTTATTTTTTTATTAAAACCAAACCAAATTTGATCGGTTTTTAAAATTCAAAACCAAAACCAAACCAAACCTAAAAAGTATTGGTTTGGTTCGGTTTTCGATTTTGTTCGGTTTTTCGGGTTTTTATGAACACCCCTATTTGCAACATTCACAAAGTGTTGCATATGAACACAGACACACAGGAAAACAACAACAACAACAACAACAAACCTAGTGTACTTCCACAAAGTTGGGTCCGGGTAAGGTGGAATATACGCAGACCTTAGGAAGGTAGATAGGTTGTTTGCGATAGACCCCGGCTCAAGAAAAAATGAAAAAGAAGCAGAAACAACAAGTAGCAACAATAGCAAGCAAAGGTGATAGATTAATCAACCCAGACACGGAAAGAGAAATTAAATGTCCGTAGTTAGGGTAATTAAGTCTTACCTGCACAGCTACAGTTAAGTCTAAGTTCATAAAGGTTAGATGAACCACGTAGCAGGATAAGTGCACAAGAAAATTGTTCAACTGAAATCCCCAAAGCACATATTTTCAGTGTTTGCAGGTTTTGTGGTAGAACACGCCTATCTGCTGGCACATGAAACAACTCAGCTAAAGTCTGAAAAATCCAATTTGAGGGAGAAATAAAACATCAGTTCTAGTTAAAACTTTGTTTTGCAAAAATAACAACTGCATATCATAGACTATAAAGCAAGGTATTTTCTGACGTTTAGGGATGACCCATCCAAGCAGAGGTGCTTAATGCTTGTAACGATTGGGTTCAGGTTTTCAATATCGATGGCATCGATAGTTAAGTTCTCAAGTTTTGGGGCAACCAAACGCATACGAACAAAAACACGGCAAGATATCAACTTCAAAGTCTCAAGCATTGGCAAAATAAGAGTGTCTTCTAATGGCTTACATTCAATTTGAGTGTCTACTAACTCAAGGCTAACAAGATTGGGGAATTTGACACAATCGGACGGCTTAAAGACAGTGGTTGCTAAAACCTCCAAATGTGTTAATGATGAGCAAGTCATTATGCCATAAGGCAATTCCTATATACGACTATCGGGCAAATGTATGGTGAGCTTCTGTATACCATGCTTCGAGACAAAGATGATCCATGGATCCAAATACTTTGCCATAAAATCATCATTTGACATAAAAATGGAAACCCAGAATAGGTCCAGTATGCTGCAAGAGAATTTTATTGTTAATCCTTGCAGCATTACCCACTCCCAGGGGCGGAGGTAGTATAGTAGCTACGGGTTCGGACGAACCCAGTAGCTTTTGCTTAAATCTTGTATTTGTATTAGAAAATCCATTAAATAAGTAAAATATTTAATTGCAAACCCAGTAACTACAACGAGTTAGGGTTCAGTGATAAGATGAGAACCCTTAACTTTCAAATCCTGGCTCCACCTCTGCCCACTCCTGCGTCAAATTCAGAGTCAAATGAATAGTCAAATGCAAAGTCAAGAAATTGGCTATCAAACACAAGGTGTGGTAGCGTGGACCACATCTGGTTCCACCGCTTTGATAAGGTGCTAGTTATTGCAGCATCTCGGATGGCATGCGCTCTAGTATTTTATGTATTATCTCAGTTGGTAAGTCACAGATGAAAGACTTCCTCGCATCAGTAGATAACTTGCTTCTCACCAATTGAGTCATAGTTTTCTCTGAAATAATTCACAAATATGTTAGCTTGAACACGAATTGAGGATCTATAAAACAACAGCGAGCAATGGATATTAATGCAGATATTCTTAACTTGGAAAAAACCAAGGCAATAGGCACTTCTCTTGGGTTCTCAAAAGGACTTTCTGTGGAACTTCAAATATCTGTTCATTCCCATAGGATTTATTTAACAAATCAAACTGGAGTTAATACGTTTTACACTTAAACCAAGCAGAGACAACTCGGGCATTGAAGGAAAAGGAAGAGAACAGATAGTGAAATTGTAAGTTAACGTAACAATCAGAAGAATATGAGGCGTCCAAGAATTAAAGCACGTGAACCATTGCTTATACGCTCATTTAACTAACATATTTATAAGAACTGCACTTTCACAATTGTCACACGGCACTCCATTTCTATATATGAACAGAAACTCTAAATTACAAAATTAAACTTAGCAAATTCTTTGATAACATAACAAAAATGGAGTTTCATCGAAGCAGGAAAAAGAAAAACACAAAAGATTCCTTTAAATAAAGAGAGAATCCTCCTCCTAATTATTCCTGCCACATATATCTATTAGTCTTTCCCAAATTTGAAGCTCATTCAAATTGGGGGAACTCATAATTAGGTTAGAGCATAAGAAACTTGACCCAACCCACCAAAAAGTCTACACTAAACGTTATATGCCTCGAGCAGTTAAGGATAATAGGAACCTCTTTGGAACTGTCCCGCACTGTGAAACTTTGAAGCAACACGAATGTGATTCTTGTAGAAGAGGCAAAAAGGGGATATGGATGTGAATTTGAGGTTTCAAGCTTTCTGCTTTCAAGAAAATATTTTAAATTAAGATATGCTTATAAGAAACAAATATGTAAAACATTCTACAGACTTAATAATTCTTATGGAATTGCGTCTTTGACCTCCCTAAACTTTTCGTCCCATGTTCCTCTAACTAGGGAGAAAACAGTGAGTTCAGCTTCAGTGACTACCATTTGTCGCCAACATTTGATCGAGGTCAGAGATTTTCCAAATTCTGATTCTTATGTTCTTATTTAAATATTTAACTTACTACTCCTACTGGATTATTTAAGGATATCGATTATTGTAGAACTGAAGCTCAACTTTTTGAAACTAAAGAGGACCAGTGAATCCCCTGGTACTAACCTAGCATTTAATTTAAAAACTTACGTTGCAGCAAACCAAGCAAGAAAGCCAAAAATGACATTTGTCATTTGATCTTGCATTAGATGATTCCAGAACCGAGCAAGAAAGCCAAAAAATGACATAGAAAATGAGAACTCTAGGTTTGAACTATAAAATCCTAGGAGAAATGGGAGCTAACTTCTTTCTTATTACTTATACCACCACGTATGGTTTTTATCCTTCTTTTTCAACCTTTAATTTGTGATAATACTTTTGTTGTCTGAAAAGCAGAGAAAGGAGTAGTATAGCTTTGAGATACAGTTCTGAGCTTTGACGCCATATCTAAAAGAGGAATCCATATGCTGGGAAGTGAGAAATATTACTGCCAGAGGGAAAGGCTTCTCAAGTTCGATCAAGTCTCCTATTTTGTTTAATCATCTTTGATAGAAAAGCTACTCCTCCGTAAAGAGAGAGGGGGACTCATCTTTATGTTTTTTCCTTTTACGATATTGATGGTTTTATCTCTTGTTTGAAGATTCAGATTCTACAATTGTTGCTTCCATCTCTTTTTACTTGTACTTAGATCCTCGTTTGGTGAAAGCATATATGACAAAATGTCAAATTACATTGAATGAAGTGGAAAGAAAGAGATTTGAACCAAGAAAGAAATCTGAAGAGATAAAAACACTTGATAGAATGACAGAGAAAAATTACATAAGAGTTGTCCAGCAAGGAAAGGAAGGGACTTTGCATATTTATCACAAGCTAGCTGTTGAAAAAGATCATATTCTAACTACATAAGAACCCCCCTACTTTCAGCAGGAGACAAAGCTATCATTTAGAATCCTACTTATTAACCATAGGAGGAGAAGTCCAACCTATCAAAACACATAATTTCTTAAAACGCACTTGAATTTCACACCTAATTTTCTATCAAATCCCAGAAATACAGTAGAATGAACTTCTATTGTTATTACCATACTTCAAGTTTTGTAAGTTCTTATATATCACTCAATGTGCCTCTGAAAGGAAGACTCTACTCAAAAGTCCGCTATGATTGTTAACCGGAATTTTCAGTGTGATGAAACCTGTAAAAAAAGTTCAACTTCTACTCACCTCAATTGTCCTTTTTATTGATTTTTTGGTTTCATAATAGGAGCTAAAATTGACATGCAAACGAAACTAGAAAATCATTTATTCTTTCAATCACAATCCAGTCCAAAGCCGAGGCATATGTAGCCTTTTGGCATGGGTTCATCTGAACACACTTTGTCACAGGATATAAATATATATGTAAAAGCCTACTATAATCTCAACAAATGTTAGATCTTAACTCATAATTTTAATAGTACAATGAGTTCAATGCAAATTTGAATCCATTAAATTTAAATCCTGGATCCACCTCTGGTCCCAAAGGCAAATTGTAAGTAAAAAAAAAAAAAGAAATGGTAAAAACATTCATTAAAATGGATCAATAACCCAGCATACTAACAATCTTTTGTTGGCTCCCAAAGCAACTAAAAATTTATATTAAAACCTAATGTGATTCTCTAAACCTAGAACCACCCAGAGAATCAATGTCTCGTCATTTGACTCTAGATTCTCTTATTATGCTCTTTAGTCTTGAGGTAGTTGGGGTTTCATCCAAAAGAAGAAAAAAACATACTGTCCTGTAGCAACAGTAATAACAGAGAAAGGAAAACACACAAAAAAAAAAAAAAAAAAAAAAAACAATTTTGGTTTTTTTTCTTTGAGTTCCATTTCCACTTCCAATAGTCTCCTGGAAGGAGCTCAGTTCACCTTTAAATTACTTATCTTAAGCAGTCAAAATCATGAAACATATATATTCTAAACATGCACCTATTTATGTACACTATTTTCATATATGCATATTCAATTTTAATAGCACATTTAGGCAAGCTACTAAAATGTTTATTTTGCAAATGCTTTTTGTGCTTTTAGGAAAAATACTTTTTAAAAGTAGAATTTTGCATATGGCTAATCAATTTGAAAAATGTATTTGCCAATATTAGAACAATAATTTGTGCTTCTTTTCCTAAAGTTTGGCCAAATATCTCACTCTCTAAAATAAGTATTTTTTTAAATTTTTAAAAAGGCCGTTTTGGCTTCCCAAGCTTGATCAAACATGTTAATAGACATGGATGTACAAAACCCAGCAAAAAAAACTATCCACAAACAACAGTTATAACCACAGGATAATCACCAAATTCCGATTACCAACAAACAGGTGGGAACAAACGAAGAAGGAATGAGCATTTCATAAAATTAAGAAACGAAAGAATGGAGAGAAAACTCACCAGAACTCAAAAATACAACAACTAAAACTCAGAAATACATCAAAGAAAACTCACAAAAACTCAGAAATACAGCAAAGAAATTTCACTAAAACTCAGAATACAGCAAAGAAAACTCACCAGAACTCAGAAATACAGCAAATAAATTTCACTAAAACTCAGAATACAGCAAAGAAAACTCACCAGAACTCAGAAATACAGCAAATAAATTTCACTAAAACTCAGAAATACATCAAAGAAAACTCACTAAAACTCAGAAATACAGCAAATAAATTTCACTAACACTCAGAATACAGCAAAGAAAACTCACCAGAACTCAGAAATACAGCAAAGAGTAGAAAAAACTGGAATCAAAATGGAGAGAAGCTTTCAAAGTTGAAACGTCAGTTTTGAGAGAGAATAGCATTATGGTTACTTAAGTTGCAACGCATTTTTCTATGGAACGTTGATTAAGACCAGTATAATTACCAATGTACCCCGCAACAGGCCACTTCTTATATAAGAGAAAGAACATCATTTCTGTAATAAAGAGGGCACAGATGTCAAATCAGATGCTAAGCCTAGCATCTGATAAATTATCTGGTTATTTGACCCGTAAAACCGAATCAAACCGTGCCAACCCAATAACCGAATCGGCCAAAAAAATCGATAATTTTTTTGTTTGGCTTGGTTTAGTTTTGAATGGTAAAAATTGATTAAATTTGATTTGGTTTTATTTTTAATCAAAAAATAATCGAATACAATTGAACTAAACCGAATATAAAAATAACTATTTAAAATTATTATTACACACATATATGTATATTCTTTTATACAAAATTTTTAAAATTTTATGGTACGTGTTAATTGTTTGTACTTTTAGTCTAGTTCTTTACTATTATAATAATCTAACTCTTTGCCTTTATATTCTAGTTTGATTGGTATGTTTTTTTTGCTAAGTACAAGAATCTATTTCATATTTAAAATAATCTGTTTTTAATTGAATCCTTAAATTATTTATCATTTGATTCAATTATCATCAATATATCTTGATCAGTGATAGATTTCTCAATGAGCAATTGGTTTGAGAGTGTTACATTAAAAATGTAGTCATCGAAAGTATTTTTGGTAGTGTGTATCTCATATTTAAGAAAAATTGATAAATAAACGAAAATCATACAAAAATCGAATCTATAAAAACCAACATTTGGTTTAGTTTGGTTCCCCAATATTTGAAAAACTAGCTTACTTTGTTTGATTTTTTTTTTTTATGGAAAAAACGATCCAAACCGCACCATGAACACCTCTACCTGCCATTGCTGGTGTGAACTGATTACCGATATTCTTTTTGTACAGCTTGTTTGGATGGTTGTTGCCGATTATATTGTATCGTATTATTACTTTGAATACAATGTTTGTTTTGATTGTTACTTAAATTTTAATGTATTGTATCATTAAATCTATCATTGCATAACGCCGAAAAGTGCGATTTTATGGAACGGCGAATTTGGTAGAGTCGTCGTTTCCTTGCCTTTTCTCTCATCTTGCCCTTCTTTTATATTAAATAATTATATTTTATCATTTACCCTATCTTTTTATATAATAATTCTACTCCATATCCTATTTTTTCTTAGTAATATTGTAAATTTATTCTTCATATGATTGGTGAATGACATCATAAAACGACGATAAACGATACAATCTATTCCAGCATTGTATCCATCAAGCAATTCAATCCAAAAAAGCTGTTAACCGGCTAAAAAAATTACATATATAATAATAATAATAATTTAATTTTAAAATTTTTATTTACTTTTAATAAGATAATTCATAGCCACATAAATATATGACTCATTTTAAATTACAAATTCATAATTTTTTATTTTTTTTTTAATTTCGTACCAATCAAACATCATCATATAATTGGGACGGAGGGAGTAACATTTCTTTTAAAAATATAAATTCCATCGATGAGAGTGGAGTATCATATATTCTATCCCGTATTAGACCAGAGGAGTGCATTCATTAGTTATGTTCGAATTAGGGACGCAATTTAGTGATTTACAAGTTATTCTTTTCTCTCTAAAATATGGTCCGTGGAAAATAATATGTTCAAAAATTATTCTCAATCGGAGTACTACGATCGTAATGCGTAATAAACCTGACAAATGAGTTTGGTGAAATTAAAAAATAGCCAGATTTATAAGCGATAATTGAAAAATAATTACAGTTTTAAAAGTAATGAAATTTAGCCACTTTTCATGTAAAGATAAATCTAAACGAAAAAACTGATCAAACTCCGAAAAATATTCTAGCATAATATACTGGAGTTCAAATTTTTTACATGTGAAATTGTGAATTTCTAGCATAATATACTGGAACTCCAGTATATTATGTTGGAACTTCAATATATTATGATGGAGTTCTAGTATATACTGGTCCAGCATCATATGTTGGAAGCTCATACACAGGTGCTCCAATCTCCAGTATATTATGCTAGAACTTTCCGTGCTGGAGTTCCAGCATAATATGCTGGAGTTCCAGCATAATATGCTGGATGTTCATACACAGGTGCACCAATCTCAAGTATATTATGCTGGAACTTTCTGTATTGCAGCAAAATAGTAGCTATTTTAAAATGACTTTGCAAACGCTGACTATTTTTTAATTATCAATCCGAAAACTGACTAGCCCGTGTTATTTTTACAAATGAGCTGGGTTGGCCGATTTGATATATATTAACTCGGTGACGATTTTAAGCCCACGAACCGGCCCACTAATTATTGAAGCGGGTATGGACTAGTCAGGACTGAAAGAAATGGGCAAATAGCCCCCTTTTACACTGCAAATAAAAAAGGGCAAAATACTTTGCTAGCCCAAAAATATATAAAACATATATATTATATATATATACGTAAAAATATATATTTTATTAGCTATTACTATTAGGAGCAGCAAAAAAAATATATTTTTCAATAAAATATTAACTACCATCTCAAAACTAATCAATATTTAGTCTGTAAAGAAAAAAGTTATTATTAGATACCCTACAAAAAATAGAAAAAACTTTAAATCTTTTACAAGTGAAATTCCAACAAATTCACTACAAGTGAAACTCCAACCCAATAGGTAAAAAATCAAACTTTCACAAGTAAAAGGCCAATGGAAAGTGATTTCTGTTTTTAATCATTTATTGTCCTTTTCCCCAATGTCTTCTTTACGTATTTAGTTTGCTTGGGTTGGGTGGGAGTATAAGATATGCTTGGATCAACTAAGATGTTATTTTAATTTTACTGAAATAAAATAAGATTTTATGAGTCGTTCGGTACAATGGTGGGATAAACTAAGGATATTCAATACCTTTAAATTAGCTATCTTACCTTTTATATGGGATAGAAATTCTACCATTTTAGTGTAAACTTCTCCGGGAGTTAGCTAATATTTGTAGCCAAATATGAGATAAATAAAAATTTTAACTTTTATTTTGTACGACGCCTTATAGTTTAACTGAACATACACTACCACCAAAGGTTGTGATGGGTGACAAGCATCATTCCAATCTCAGTTTGAGCCATGAGAATTGAGTCGCCTTTGATAATGAGCATTTTAAATCCTAAAATTGGACTTTCCAAGTTGAAATCGATAAACCAAGCCCAAAGTGTATACTGACACCGGATAAGAAAAAAGGGGCTTTTTTCACTTTTAGCCCTCACAAAAAACTATTTATATTCGTTAGCCGAAAAGGTATATAAAATTTGTATAATTTTTATATATCACATACAGAATATATATATATACACACAAAAAAAAAATACACTTTTTCGACTATTATTCTGAGAGCGACCATACAAAAAGACTTAAACACATTAAAAATTTAAACTGAAAAGGTTCTATGTAACCTAATTCGGATTTAAATAAAAATTCGAATTAATCTAGACCCAAATTAAAATTTCCTTGCTAAAAGTACTAAAACAAAATTAAAAATTTTTAAAACATAACATTTTTTTCTCATTATTATTATTAAACCAAAAAAAAAAAAAAAGGAAAAAGGAATCCAAAATGAGCTAGGAGTGAGCTAAAATATAAAGAACCTTTTTCTTTACTCCATGAACAAGAAATCCCAAAGCTTTCAAATCTCTTCTTCAGTCTTCTCCTCTTCTTCTTCTCCACCTATTCCTTAGGTTTCCGGTTGCTCTCTTCATCTCGAAACCCTAGCTTTTTCCTCTCTTGTTACAGATCCAAACCCTAAGAGTTAAACGGCGGCGGCGGCAATGGCGACGGCTGCGACGATGGTGAGTTCGGCGGGTGGTTTATTGGCGATGCTGAACGAATCCCACCCACAGTTGAAACTCCACGCGCTCTCAAATCTCAACGCCTTTGTTGATTACTTTTGGCCTGAGATCTCTACCTCTGTCCCTGTCATGTAATTCATTCTTCTGCTACTTATTTCTCTTATAATCTCAGTTTCAATTATGTTTTTCCCCATTATAAAAATATACTTTAATTCTTAGTTGTAGTGATTGAAATTCTATGGATTGGACTTATAATTAGTTTATTTTTCTTTAATTGTGGTAAAAATTATATATTTTTTTAGTTGTAGTGATTGAAATTTTGTGGAATTGGACTTATAATTAGGTGTTTTCACTTTTATTGTGGCAAAATAATAGCTTTTTTTGTTAGTTGTAGTGATTGAGATTATGTGGAATTGAAACTTCTGCGCTGTAGAAAGAGGAAATTGGTTTTGTTTTGTTTTTATTTCCTATTTCTTTGGTGAATTCTTTTGTTTTTGGTTTGTTCTTTTAATGATGGAAAGTATGGAATTTTAGTTTCCGAGCAGCAGAGAAATTGGCGTTTTTTTTTCTTCATTTGGGTGAATTGAGTTCTTGAAGGTTTGCGTCTTTATGGGAAAGATTGTGTGTTTGTTACTTTCAATTTGAATTATAGTTTGTAGTGCGGTAAAATACTTGTGTATTTGTTCATTGCTTTGACATAATTGTGTGGATTTGGGATTTGTCAGCATTAGTATGAAAGGTTTTGAGGTCCTTTTTTCCTGTTTTATGTTCTAGAAGTATTTGAACTTTGTGGGATTTTTGAGGAAAGTAGGAAGTGGATGGTAAATTGGATGTTTTAGACAAAAAGGATGTTGGCGCTAAAGAAGATAACTTGGATAATTCGGCAAGGAGAAAATTAAGCTGAGAAATGTTGAATTCTTTTAGTCGATTTCGTGCTGATTCCCCCATTAGTATGAAAGGTTTTGAGGTCCTTTTTTCCTGTTTTATGTTCTAGAAATATTTGAACTTTGTGGGATTTTTGAGGAAAGTAAGAAGTGGATTGCGTACATACTACCCTCCCCAGACCCCACGGTGCGGGATAATGCTGAGTATGTTATTGTAAGAAGTGGATGGTAAATTGGATTTTTAGACAAAAAGGATCTTGGCGCTAAAGAAGATAACTTGTGGAAAATTTGGCGAGGAGAACATTAAGCTGAGAAACGTTGAATTCTTTTAGTTGATTTCGTGCTTGGGTTCCCGCCCCCCTCTCCCCCCCTCCTCCTTTTTTTGTTTAGCATCATGGAAGTTTAGTTGCTATAGCTGTTTGGGCATGACTCGAATTATTGGATTTTGAATGATTCAAGATTAAGTTGTAGGGATAACTTCTGTAAGTGGTGCTTAAATGGAATTGGAATTTCTAAGTATAAGGATTAGTGGACTTGTTATATTGGTCGGTCGGGTGTGAATTGGAAATTTTGAGCGACTTACCGTATGGTTTTTGAATAGTGCAAGTGTAGGTTGCAGGGATACATTGCCTGTATTTGAGTGCCTTGTCACCATGGAGGTGTGGATGGTAGGTGTGGGGGATGTCGAAAGCTTTTTTAGTGCTGGTCCTGGAAGGTTTTTGTAGTCAATATTATCTTAGTTGGAAAAAATTTAACGCCTAATTTGTTTTTCGCCTTTCTTCTTTTGGGCTTTGAATTGAATGATCGATGACAATCTTAAGTCGAAAAGGCGGTACAGGTAAAGGAGGGTTAAGGTGAATTCATTATGGATTCCATGGCAATGAAAGGCATTGCACATGCAAGAAAAACATTTGTTCATAAGTGGATCTGGAAGTCAGTACCTTCTTTTAAATAGCGTTTCAATCTTGTATGAGCTTCATTTCATCATGACTGTTTGTGGATTGAAGCTCATTGATTTTGATGCTATTGTTTTGGCTGGGGTACTTTTTAAAAGTATTTGGATGAGTTTTTTGCACCTAAGGATTCCTATCCTTTCAAATATTGCGCCTAAAACTTATACACCTCCTCAACTAATTAGTATTGGCTATGCCTCTCATGAAACAAACCAGTGTGTAATTTTTGTCCATCTTATTAATATGTAACTTATTTACCTTGCCTTATGCAAAAATATTAGCCCTCATATTACTTACTTTGTGTACTATGATGTCTTTGACCCTCTCAGTCTATGCAGGGGTGTAATTATATTGTGTGGAGTTAAAACTTTGTTTTCGAGCTTGGTTGATAAGCCCAATGTGTTTAGATTGCACAAAAGAGAAGAAAAAAGAATGTGTTTAGATACATTATGTTGTTTGTTCGATTATTTTAAACACCAAACACTCACAAGTTTTAATTTAGCTAACCACAAGCTTAACTTATGACCGTAGAACTTTTATAACCGAGAAAACCTCGAGAGCCAGTTGGCCCCTGGCGCACGATTCAAAACACGGTTGACAATCAGTCTCTCTATCCTTCTCTACTTAAATACCACGCTTTTGTTTGCGACAAGGTTTGAACTCATGTCATGCGCCTAGTCCAGACATCCCCTTATGAGCTCTTACCCCACTGGACCAAAGCCCTGGTGGCCTCAGGGACCCGAGAACTTTCTTTATAAGTCACCAAATTGCTTGTCAAACATAGTTCTCTTGAATAGCAGATACTCAACCTTGTCCGCCAGTTATAGTTATGCATCAACTAATTAATATAGCTATCATCTAAACAGTCTGTCATTGTCATTGAAAGCTGAGCTTCACTTTATGTTAGGATGTGCATCTGTAGAATGCAGTATAGTTTGCTTGGCTTTGTATCTAGTTTGCTTGGTCGTGTCAGTTGTGATATTGGGTAATTTCATGCCCTGCACGTCATGTATATATATTAATTTATTTTATGTAATTTCTGAAACCTAAGCTCAAGTCTTAATTTCTATCAACTGAGTATTCATGATATGTGCTTTGAGATCTCATGGACTTCTTTAACTTCCTGTTCGTGCAGTGAAAGCTTATACGAGGATGAAGAGTTTGACCAAAGACAACTTGCTGCATTAGTTGCTTCAAAGGTTACATTTTTGTTTACCAACCAATTCATTCCCCTCTCATGTGGGAGACAGTTTATTATGGCAGGAACTAATTTTCTTATCAGCAGTCCTTTCTAACTTTTGTTTCTTTCCTCAGGTTTTCTATCATTTGGGTGAACATAACGACTCATTATCCTATGCCCTTGGAGCTGGCCCTCTCTTTGATGTTTCTGAGGATACTGACTATGTTCATACAGTTCTCGGTATAAATTTCATATCATATTGTTACTGTTCAGATCTTATAAATACAAAAAAATCATGTTGTTCTGATGAATTTGTATCTTCCGAATTTTCTTTCTCGACTTTCATATATTGCTTTTGATTTGCATCTCTCAACACTTCCTCCTCAAGATCCATATTTTTCTGCAATTGCTATTGCAGATGATTTTTGTTGCATACCCTTCTAGTCTGTATTGTGTTTTTTCTGTAGCGTCTTGGTCAATAGTAGTGAATTGTTGTGTCATACCTGACATCACTGGGTTGACACAACAATACTTTATTGGGGAGTAAGAAGTAAATAACTAAATCGGTTCATGTGATAAGTGTTGGTCGAACTTTGAAGTAGAGGCTCATTCTCGCTTAGTTTTTTTAAGTACTATAATATGTCAATTGTTTTAGCTGTCTGTTTTGTTTGTCAACTTTTGACTCGTATTGTTGAATTTGCAATATCTTTCCTTTCAGCTAAAGCCCTGGATGAGTATGCAAGCCATAAGACTAAGGCAGCTGAGTCAAATGATGAAGCCACAAAGGTGGACCCCAGGCTGGAGGCTATTGTGGAGAGAATGCTTGATAAGTACGTATATTTCATCTTCTGTTGTGGACGAATAAGAATGTGGACATCTAATCCTCACATTATTTTTCTGGGGTTTCCATTCTGGTTAACAGTTGCCTTGTTTCTTACTTAGGTGTATAGTGGATGGCAAATATCAGCAAGCCATTGGCATGGCCATTGAATGCCGAAGGCTGGATAAAGTCGCCGAAGCAATTGTTAGCAGTGATAACGTTGATGCCACTCTAGCATATTGCAGTAATGTTTCCCATAACTTCGTCAATCGTAGAGAATATCGAAGTGAGGTATAGTCTTATTCTGTCTTCACCCTATGTAACAAACTTGATTTCAAGCTCCCCCCCCCCCCCCAAAACCCAAATCCGCGTGCTCTATATAATTTATGTTATCTTCCTGCTAGGTTTAGTTATTGCCTTGATTGCTTGTATTCTCCTTGTATAGATATAAGTCTCTGTCTGTCACCATATTCTTTTTTTTGAAAAAAAAAATTTGTTCATTGAGGTAAGGCATATACTGTGAGCTTCCCTAGAAAATTAATCATATTCCACCAAAAGTTTCCCTTTGAGTGTTACCTTCTTCCAGTGTCTCCTCATCAGCGTCATCCCTATATCCCCTGGGGAAAATAGAAACAGAGATGGAAAAAAGGAATCGGTTTGAACATTGTGAGTTTGAGTTCGGAATTCTACCACAACCCATTCGACTTAATTTGTTCAAAATCTACTGTTCGCACTTATTTAGTGTATTTGTTTAACACATATACAAGGTCTGAGCCAAATTTGCTGGGTTTGGGTAAACCCATATCTTATGCACTGCATCCGCCTGTGACATTATCCTTATTTGTTTCGCTTTCTTTCTTTCTTGATAGGTGTAGGACGGCTTCGTTAATGCATTTTATTACTTCTTTAGATATTCTTTAAGCAGATTAAGAGAAATTTTTTATTTAAATCTTCCTACTTTCTCTTACAGGTGCTTCGTCTTCTTGTGGATGTGTATGAGAAGTCACCATCTCCAAACTATTTGAGCATGTGCCAGTGGCTTATGTTTTTGGATAAACCAGAGTCTGTGGCAAGCATATTGGAGAAGCTATTAAGATCAGAAAATAAAGATGATGCTCTATTGGCATTTCAAATAGCTTTTGACCTTGTAGAGAACGAGCACCAAGCTTTTCTTTTGAGGGTTAGGGACCGACTTTCCAGCCCCAACCTACAACCTTCAGAGCCGGCACAGTCGTTACCTGCGGATTCTGATCGAGCACCAACTGAAGATGCAGAAGCTTCAGAGGATGTTCCATTGTTAGAAGAAAGTAGACCTTCAGGTGGGACGTTAACAACTGCAGATCCAAAAGAAGCTATATATGCTGAAAGGTTGGGAAAACTAAAAGGGATTCTATCAGGGGAGACCTCAATACAGTTGACCTTGCAATTCTTATACAGCCATAACAAGTAAGACAAATGTATTTTACTTTTTGTTCAATTGATTGATGGAAAATGTGTATTCTTAGTTGGGTTAATCTTTGCGTACAGGTCAGATCTTCTTATCCTTAAAACAATAAAGCAGTCTGTTGAGATGAGAAATAGCGTGTGTCACAGTGCAACAATATATGCGAATGCGATCATGCATGCTGGAACGACTGTGGATACATTCCTTAGGGAGAACCTGGTGATTTTATATTTTTCCTTTTATCAGATTACCCTCTCAATTGGATTAATCTACAGCCTAACATAATTTCTAATGGGAATCTTTTGTTTACAATATCAGGACTGGCTAAGCCGTGCAACAAATTGGGCTAAATTCAGTGCGACAGCTGGACTGGGTGTTATCCACAGTGGCCATTTGCAGCAGGGGAGATCACTTATGGCACCTTACTTGCCGCAAGGTGGCGCTGGTGGAGGTGGTAGTCCATATTCAGAAGGTGGTGCCTTGTATGCTCTTGGTTTAATTCATGCAAATCATGGGGAGGGCATCAAACAGTTTCTTCGTGATAGTCTACGTAGTACAAATGTCGAGGTACTTGTATTAGTGAACTTTATCTTTCTCATAGGCGCCTTTCTTTTTTCCGGCTACTGTTTTCATACTTTCAACTTTCTGTTGCTACAGGTTATTCAGCATGGTGACTGCTTAGGACTTGGGTTGGCTGCTCTAGGAACCGCTGATGAAGAGATTTATGATGACATTAAAAACGTGCTATATACTGACAGTGCCGTTGCTGGAGAGGCTGCTGGTATTGGTATGGGTTTATTGATGGTTGGAACAGCAAGTGAGAAGGCAGGTGAGATGCTTGCTTATGCTCATGAGACGCAACATGAGAAGATAATCAGGTAGGTTGACAGCTTTAAGCCAATAGCCGAAATACAATTACTTGTATAAGCTTAGACCCTGTTGTTGTCTCTTAATACCTGTGTACTTGAGAAGTTCTTTTTGCTGTTCTTTTTCAAGTTTTGCTTTTGTATTTTTGAAGAAGAATGATATTGTGATTAAAAGTTAAACCAATCCAAAAAAATAAAAAGAAAAATAATTAAACATTGATGAACTATAGAAATATTTTGCTTGAACTATAATAAAGAAATTAATTATTTGAATAGTGTCAAAAATGATTGCAGTATCTAGAAATGAACAACTGTTATCGTGTGAATAGATAGTTGGTATTTTGGATTGATTTTACTTGATAAACTACAGATAAAATGATTTTATACTGTTTGAATAAATGTCACCAAGTGATATAAGGAAACGAATAGGTATAATTATTATACATTTGATAGACTGAATATTGCAATAAATATTTAAGAGCTAATTACTGAAATGTCCTTTACTGCTTGGCTCCGATACTCTCACTTCCTTATTTTATTTTCTTTGCAACAAATCCTGCTAATAACAATATAAGAAAATAATGGACAGATTTTGTCCTTGTTTTAGAACTCACTGTTCCATATCCTTGTGTTGGATCTTTCAACTTAAAAGTTAAAACCTGTGTTGCATCCGTTTTCTTTGTGAATGTCACATTTACTTTTAAAAAGAAAAAAACTGTGAATGTCACAGAATTAGAAATGTCATTGCAAATTAAGGCCATCTGAATTTCTGTTTCAAAAGAATGGCTGGAATGTCCATTGCAAGTTAATGGTGTTTGAATTTCTGTTTTGAAAGAAGACAGGACATGTTGATTTCTTTGTCCGTTTTCAATTCTGAATATTTGATAGATATTGCCTTTGATCATATGTAGTAAAATCACATATTTAGGTACTATTACTTGTTTCAGTCCCCATGTATACATCCTCCTTGTTTTGTTTTGAACTTTTAACTTGTGTATATCAATTCCAAGAACGGCCATAATTTTTTCAATTTCAAGGTGAAAATTCTTCAGTGGAATTTTTGTGCACTGGGAAGTTTTGATCCTTCCCCTGTTTTTGTGCTATTTTCCTTTCATGAAGGTTTATTAGCAAAAAGTAAAAAATTTCAAACTAGAGGGGACATGAATATGTAATTAGTCTTAGGCATAATTACAGGATCAATAATGTGGCATAAAATAAGGATGACAATTTCTCCATCTTACTACATGTGTAGGTTGCCTGGAACACATTTTTCTTTTAACTAGTACAAAATAAAATTCCATAGAGTACCTGGAGTTGAACATTCCTTCTGATGCTACATGCAGGGGTTTGGCACTAGGTATAGCTCTCACAGTCTACGGAAGGGAAGAAGAAGCCGATACACTGATTGAACAAATGACTAGGGATCAAGACCCTATATTGCGTTATGGTGGAATGTATGCTTTAGCATTGGCTTACAGAGGAACTGCAAATAATAAGGCTATCCGTCAGTTGCTGCATTTTGCTGTATCAGATGTTAGTGATGATGTCCGCCGGACAGCAGTTTTGGCACTTGGATTTGTTATGTATTCTGAGCCAGAGCAGGTTGGTGCTTTTTCTTGTCATATTTGAGACTGTTATGCTCTGGTTAATCATGTGCTTCTTATCAATCTCTTATTATTTGTGGTCTCATTTCAGCGGAATTACTATGTTTGACTTGTGTCTGCTGATCCACATTTAATGCTACTGTTATCCTATTTCCTCCTCTCTGCCCTATCTCCCCCTCTCCCAAGTCTTCTTCTTTCTGATGTGTTAATAATGTTTCCTTTTCAATGAATTTGCAGATGCCTCGTATTGTATCGTTGTTATCAGAGTCATACAATCCACATGTTCGATATGGTGCGGCTATGGCAGTAGGCATTTCTTGTGCAGGTACTGGTCTGAGTGAGGCCATCTCACTGTTGGAGCCTTTGACATCAGATGTGGTTGATTTTGTACGTCAAGGTGCTCTCATAGCGATGGCCATGGTGATGGTCCAGATAAGTGAAGCTAGTGATTCCCGCGTGGGTGCCTTCAGGTATTTCATCTGAAAAATGCATGTCACATCTCTCCTTATTTTTTCATCTTTTCCTGAGCTTGCTATACTTTCTTCTGTTCAGGCGACAACTGGAGAAAATTGTCCTAGATAAGCATGAAGATACCATGAGTAAAATGGGTGCAATTTTGGCCTCTGGTATTCTTGATGCTGGTGGAAGAAACGTGACAATCAAATTACTTTCAAAGACTAAACATGACAAAATTACAGCAGTCGTTGGACTAGCTGTTTTTAGTCAGTTTTGGTATTGGTATCCACTTATATATTTCGTTAGCTTAGCATTCTCACCAACAGCCTTGATTGGTCTCAATTATGACCTAAAAGTGCCAAAGTTTGAGTTTGTATCGCACGCCAAACCCTCGCTATTTGAGTATCCTAAGCCAACCACTGTAGCCACCACAACTTCTGCTGTCAAACTCCCAACAGCTGTTTTATCAACATCAGCTAGGGCTAAGGCAAGGGCTAGCAAGAAAGAGGCTGAGAAAGCCATTGCCGAGAAGGCAGCTGGAACAGAGTCATCTTCTGGTGCACCAAGTTCTGGGGAGTCCATGCAGGTTTGTATACGTTTCTATCATTTTGTTTTGGATCAATGGTTTCCTAGTTGAGGATTGGGCTGTCAGTCAATTCCTATAATATTGTAGGCAAATTTGTATGGATAATCTTGCATAATTTTCTGCTTTTGTTGTGTAGTGCAAATAAAATGTATCTCTCTTTTAATGGCAGGTGGATACTCCAGCGGAGAAGAAAAATGAACCAGAGCCATCATTTGAGATGTTGACCAACCCTGCTAGGGTGGTTCCAGCTCAGGAGAAATACATAAAGTTTTTGGAAGAAAGCAGATACGTTCCAGTTAAATCATCACCTTCTGGATTTGTGCTTCTGAGAGATCTACGTCCTGAGGAACCTGAAGTATTGTCCCTTACTGATGCACCTTCGTCAACTGCATCCAGCACTGGTGGTGGATCAACAGGACAACAGGCCCCGGCATCAGCAATGGCTGTTGATGAGGAACCTCAGCCACCACCGGCATTTGAGTACACATCTTGATTTATTTGTATTTTAAAAGCTTCATCAATACTTTGGTTTTCATTCCATGTTGGAAGGTGATGTTCAATGGGCAGAGGTTGGAACCTATGGATCAAATAGCACTTCCTATGATCGAGTTGAATCGTGGGATACATTGAGAAGAGCCGCGTGGCTTCTGTTATTCTGCCTCTTGATTGCCAGACTTGTGCTTGTGTTTGTCATTGTATTTCCTATGCAAGAGGGACTCGAAAATTGGGGACTGGAAACTGCCATTGCGCGTTATCTTTTTCTGAATCTGTCATGTCACCTGTCTAGATTGTTAGATTTTTACTTTATGTTCTAATTAAGATTTTATATTGTTCGGATCTACAAAAAGATTTCCACTGTTCTCTCCGAGTATTTATTAGTTACTACAACTTGATATTTGCCAGTCGTAGTTTAAGCCTTTGCAATTTGCTTGGGTTGATGCCGGACTGAATGTCAACTGTTTTTCGCAACCAATCGGTTAAGAACTGTTTGTTGCAAAGTTTTCATTCGTCTGTCTGCTGCTCAACCAATTTTCGTCGAACACAATTACGGAGTTTCACAGCTTTACTTATAAGGATGTTTGATTGGAGCAAGCGCTCGGACTCTTAGAAAATATTGTAGAAAATATTGTATCGTGCTGGATCCTCCAAAAGTAGTGTACTTGGAGGATCCGATACATTCGGCAATATTTTGAAAAGTTCGTGCAACATAGGTAGCAGACTGCATAAAATTTCCACTTAATAAAGAAATGACAAGTTGCAAAATTTTCATACAATATCCATGTATATATATTCATCATTTAATAGAAAGTCTTAGTAGGGCGTGTAAAGTTAAAATGGGGTGGTATCACATGCAATATATAACTATTTGAATAAATAAACTTGTAGTTAAATAAAGGTGTCTAGGCTGCAACGGTGATCACGTGCTTGATATATGATTAAACCAATCTCAAACATTCAATCCATAGAAAGGTTCAAACTTGAAAATTTTCAGTCAATTTAATTCATAAAATCATATAACAAAGTTAAGTATTTATTAAAGCCTCGTGCAAAGAGGTGGTAAAGTTAGTTCTGCTTGTGATTCACATCAATTAATAGGTGGGAGGTGAAAGAAAAGGGAAGTGACTGAATTCGTGAGGTGGAAATTAATCCACAGGCTCTTCTCTTCTCCAAACCCCCTCTCCCTCTCTCATGAATATGGCAGATATACTGATGGTGTAATAAAATATTTATAATATTAGTGTAATTTAACGTGTTATAAGAAAGAAAATTTTATTTTATTTTTTAGATTATTAATTCCACTTCTTATAAATAATTAAGTGCAATTGCTTTTCAAGATATATATATATATATATATACACACACACACTTGTGTTGTATCCTCTTCTCCAATAGTAACTCTGCAAATTCCCATCTTCTTATCCACAAGTAAATTCATCATGTTATTTTTTTTTTTTTAAATTTCCAATTGTCAAGATAGTTTGTTGCTGAATTTTGTCAGGTTTCTGGAGGTGGACCCAAGGATTGATAATTCACCAATGGATTGATTTTGCATGAATTTATGTACTATTAGAGTTTTCAAGTCTCTTTCTTTCTTTCTAAAATACAATGGAGGAAAAAGAAAACAACCAGGTATATCCACACACATCTATATATTTTGGTACTTTTTCAATGTCAACATTTTTCATAACTTGTGTCTCTTCCTTTGACATTATCAATAGACTTCAACTCACCATGTTGTTTCACTTTGACCATGAAATATTTCTGCAGCCTTATTTGCCTATAATTTTCCCAAGTCTTAACCATCAAAATCCAGAGATGGTTAATGAAGAAGCTATGATGGTGTCACAAATTGAAGAGAAGTTTATAGAGTTTAGTGATAAAGTAGAGAATGCTACAGAACTAAGTTTTCTTAGTGGTGAAAATCTTGAAAATGGCCAAGCAAATGAAAACAAGAAGAAGAGGAAAAGAACAAGAATCAAGAGTAGTGAGGAAGTTGAGAATCAAAGAATGACACATATTGAAGTGGAGAGGAATAGAAGGAAGCAAATGAATGAGCATCTTCTTGTCTTGAGGTCTCTCATGCCAAGTTCCTATGTACAAAGGGTATTAAAACTCGCTCTGTTTTATTTTTTATGATACTGTCTGTCTAAAAATGAATGATACCTTTCTATATTAGAATTTTTTTGATTCAGGTTAAACTTTTCGTTTACTCTTAATGACATGTAATTATAGCCATATAAACGTGCATTTAATTGAAAAAGCACTATCTCGTTGAAAGGTTCTATACATCTACTATTTCTCAACGCATTTCTTTAGACAAAGAGACCACAATTTTAAGGGTATTTTTGATGTCTCAAAAATTAGTATTTTTCTTAAATTTCGTGCACAGTGCAAACACAACCATATTATGTAGATATAAGAAGAAAGATGGTAATGTTGATATATACTTTTTTTTTGTGTGGAAATTATCTAGGGAGATCAAGCTTCAATTATTGGTGGAGCAATAGAATTTGTGAGAGAATTGGAGCAACTTTTACAATGCCTTGAATCACAAAAGAGAAGGAAACCATATGGAAATGATTCATTATTAATGGAAATTCAAAATCCTTCACATCCATCATTCTTTGATCCTTTGCCACTTGCGAATGAATTATATGAAGGTGGAATTCAAGAAGAAATAGCAGAGAGCAAGTCTTATTTGGCTGATGTTGAAGTGAAGCTTCTAGGTTTTAATGCAATGATCAAGATATTGTCAAAAAGAAGGCCAGGCCAACTCATTAGCACCATTTCTGCTTTAGAAGATTTGCAGCTTAATATTATTCATACAAATATTACCACCATTGAACAAACTGTTCTATATTCTTTCAATGTTAAGGTACGTCGTTATATAGTTCAACCATCTCATCTAAAAGTTTGAACGGTTAAAGATGACACAACTTTATTTACTTAAAAGTAATTAAGTCCTGTGAACTAAAGGTATATAGACAAAATAACACTATACCATATATAATAGGTAACTCTTAATTGCAAGCTTGATATGGTAATCTGAAAAATAAAATAATAACCTATTGTAGTCGATTAAATTAATAATAATAGTGATAGTATAAAATTTTATAGAATGTCACTATATTATATTTCCTGATATTGTTCTGAGTTTTGTTTGTGCAGATTTCTGGTGAAACAAAGTTTACAGCTGATGGTATAGCAAATTTGGTCCAGCAAATATTCAGTTTTATTCATGCAAACAATGCCATATGAAATATACCCTAATTTGCGAGAGCTGTTAATTAGTGACTTCATACATATTCTTGATCATTCAAATAAAAAATCAGCATAAATTCATGTGTATTTAATGTGCGATAAACTATATATTTACTGATTTTTCATCTTTATGAGCTCATAATTGTTTTCTTTGTCAAATACTGTCTTTAGTAACTAATGGTAAACGATTTGACTGCAATTGTCACCATGTTTTCCTTGTTTCTCTATCAGACATGAGCACATGCTCTCTGTCGCGTCTAACGACCATTCATTATAGAGTACGATACAAAAAGGCAGAATACATCAACAACAACTTTATAAAGTTGTGATACTCCTTTCTAAGTATGTTCCATTTAAACATTTTAACGAGACTTTTAGGAGTCGTTTATTTGAAAACAAGTTGTCTCATAATTAACTATTTCGAGATTAGTTATCTCATCCTTCTATAGAATTAGAAAATACTACAATCCCGAGATAACTAATCCCGAAATTAGTTATACCACGATTTTATTCCACTCAAACATGAGCTAAACTCATCTCAAATTTAATCTCGGGATTAATTATCCCTTCCTCATACCAAACGAGCCCTTAGTGTATAATTTAGACACAAAATGCTGACATACTAAGGAGAGTCATAGCACGGCACTAGGTGTTGCTGTCGTGTAATTAAGAGGTCACAAGTAAGTCGGAAAAAAGAATCTCTTGCAGAAATATAAGGGAAGATTGTGCATAGTTGTCTCAAGGGATCAATTCTTCCTCAAATCTTGCACCTATGGTGTGAGCTTAGTGCATCAAAATGTCTTTTTGTGTGTTAATATACAGTGACAAGTGTGATATACTAAAAGACTAGAAAAGCAAAGGTTCTTCCCCACGAGAAGTTTTTATAGTTACACAAATATTATAAAATATTTTAGACTACAAATTTTAAATGTCTTATAGCTATACAAATACTATGATATGATTAAAATCACAAATCTCAAAAGTCTTCATATCTTTCTTAAACTTCATGCCGCGTCAAACTACATAACATAAATTAAACGAATGGAATATAAAAAAGTGGTTACAATATCTACCTAGTTGTGGTGTTTATTAGATAAATGGATTGAAATTGTAAGGTTTTTCTCTTTTCGAGGGGGACGAAAATCAAAATCCGCTTAATCAAAGACAGTTTTTTTTTAATTTTTAAACCCCTCCCAAATTAGAAGGATCTATAGTGTTTCCACACTTCCCCTCCAGCGTGACTCGAACCCAGGACCTAACGTTCGTGGGCCGAGTGCAATTATGTGACTTAGGGAAAGTCAACGTGCATGCACTGCCAAATTGTACCTTTGTTTTCAGATGGGATTGACTTTGTCAGTTCTAAATCTTGGAAGTATTAGGCTGTCATTGGATGCTAGCATATTCTCTTTAATTTTGCTAGCATATTCTCTTTAATCAACTTAAAGAGAATATGCTAGCATCCAATGACAGCCTAATACTTCCAAGATTTAGAACTGACAAAGTCAATCCCATCTGAAAACAAAGGTACAATTTGTCATTGTCAGTTCTAAATCTTGGAAGTCAGTTCTAAATTCTCTTAGGTTCAAATTCCTAAGCTTAAAATTTCAAAAGAGTCAAGCCAATTGAAGAGCTCACATATCCGTGTTGATTTCTAGTCCTGGAACATTTTAAATGCTTCATGGTTCCGTAAATTGAGGATATTCCTATTAAGCTCAATCTCTTGGTCTCAAGTTTCCCTTCATTTTCACAAGTGCAATGACATCAACATGAAAGATTTGCGACTTCACCACAGAGTTGCGACTCCTTAAGTAAACGTTTTAAATGTGTATATAAAGTCACGTAGAAGGCTCCCAACGTTTGTGGATGCTTTGCTATGGAGTTGTCATCCCTAGGAAACTCATCCTAATCTCTAACTGTTGAAATGGTTACATGTTTCACCGATCGTGTAATGTATATGAAGAATAGCAAGCCCTTTGCACAGCCAATTAAAAGACGTAAAAGCCTATAAATTTGATTGTAAATATGAGCCGCTTACGGAGAAGGAGAAAGTTTATTTTTTATTA
>MCJB01043798.1:36564-73386 GCA_002018475.1 Nicotiana obtusifolia | reverse complement strand
ATATATATATATATATATATATATATATATATATATGTTTTGTGCGTTTATTTGAATGGACGCCATGTAAAGAGATTTTCTATTAAAAATATTAATGCGCTTTTTCCGCAAACTTTATATGTCCAGAGAAAGTAATTTGAAAATAGAAAAATAAGATTTAATAATTCATTAGGATATGAGGACAACCACATCGATAAACTCTTGCAATCTTTATAATTTATACACAAAAAAAGTTTTTACATGATATTGTATCGCAATTATAGTTGTATCGCAATTAGACAAAATTATGGCAAAAGACACTCTAAAAGAAAATTTTCCTATCACCAAAAATAATACAACCTTAGTAGCTTGTAACAAATTAGAGAGATAAAGCTATTCGAGAAAAAATAAGTTATCAAAATACCTTATTAATGAGAATGCATAGAGATGTACCTTTTATAATTTCAAGACTTACAAAATTTTAATATCAAATGAATAACAATTTATAATGTCTAAATTAGATTAGCAATTTAAAATAAAGACAGATAAAGCAAGACACAAAGAATTTACAATATTAATACATCGACACCCATGTTAAAAGTTCACAATATGCAACTCAACGCTTGGCGCGGACACAGCACGGGCTAAACTTTTACTAGTATTACTACTATATAGAAGAGGGAATAAGCAGGCAGCAGGTCAACATGCCTGCTTAGAATTCAACAGGACAATCTGATCATTTCATGATAAATAAGGTAGTATAATTGGCTAAAAAAAAGGTTATAGTATAAGCTTTTAACCACCTTTGACTAAATTGCCCCAAGTGAGGTACTTCTATTTTAGAAACGTGTGGGCCCATGGAATACAGTTGTCTCTTATGCAGCCTTTTATTCTTAAACATTGGCATTGGACTATTGGAGCTTGTGGAAACGTGGCTAATATGTCAGGTCTTTTTTTTTTTTTTTTTTTTGCTAAATCAGATTTTTATATTAAAAAAGAATAATTAAGTAACGTGAGAGTTATGGTTATTATAAACTGGGGCTGTTCGAACAGACAAATGTCCGAAACAATCGTTATTGAAAACGAGTAACACAAAGGAAGGGGGGATAAGTAGTGTAAGGATTGCCATGGTTGCCTGCCATCAGAGGGGGTGAGGTTCAGTGCATGCTTAACCAAGACATCTGCAGTAGTATTTACTTCGTGCTAGATATGCATAAGTTCTTCTTGACCCAGCTCCAGCATCAATGACCTGCAATCAGAAAGAATGTGTGCGTGGAGTTAATTTTCATGTTTGATCATAGTGCATAGTATCTGCAAATCAGTCTCTATCTGCAGTGGAGACAATTTTAATTCCTTAGCTAACTGTAGATCAAGCAAAAGTGTTGTTAATTCAGATTCAGTTGCAGTGGAGCAAATTAGGCTGGTCGTAAATCCACGAATCCATTGATTGTTATGATTACAAAAAATCCCCGCGGCACCAGCTTTTAGGGTAACTGGATCAAATTCACCATCTGTGTTAAGTTTGAAAAAGTGTTCAGGTGGAGGGCGCCATTTGATATAAAAAGTGCGCGTGACAGTTGTAGGATGATGAGCCAGTGAGAGGAAGTGAAATTCTATAAGAGGGTACATAATATTATTAACATACACCTTATTGTGAAGGTTATTAAAAAGGTTATGATTCCGTGTTATCCAAATATTCCAAAGAATGAAGGAAACTATTAACATCGCAGGAACTTGAATGCTTTGGTAGCTAAAGTAGTTTTGAGTTTGATGGCATTGATCATGAAGCTAATCGTTAAAGTTGGGACCAGTAGTATTAGCATCGAAGAAAGTCCACAATGATTTGACGTTGCCATAGTCCCAAAACAAGTATTTTATGATTTTCGAAACACAACGTCATGATTAACAGGTGGGGTGAGGAAGAATAGGTAAAGAGTGAAGGTAAGCAGCGGTAGGAAGTCGGTTTTGCAACACTAACCATAGAAATATTTTAAGTTTATTGGATATATATAGTTTCCAAATCCAGGAGAGTGGGGCAGCATTCATCTCAGCAGAGTGAAGTTCCTGAAGATATAGTTGGTATGCCGATTTCGTGGAAAAAGTACCGTTTTGATTGAGGAACCAGCAAAACGTATCGGGGCGTGATGAGTAAGGGAACGTACATACTATGTATGAGGGTAGAGATAGTAGAAGGAGGATAAAAGAAATATTTTGAAATTACCATTGATTATTCCGTAAAAGGTGGGATAGTGTTAAGGTAGATTCAAATAATTGTAAGGGACCCTAGATAAGACTCCTAAGCGTGGAATTGTTGGGAAGCCAAATATCATGTCAAAAATTGATATCTGAACCCAATCCAATATGCCACTTAGTTCCCTTGGTAGTAAATGTGTAACCCTTGAGGAGATTTTTCTAAATAAAAGAAGCATTGTCCCGAGGAGAAGTGTCAAGTGAGGTAGGTCGAGCTAGACGGTATTTAGAAGAAAGAATTTTAACTCAAGGGGCATGTGGATTGTGGCGGAATCGCCATGCTAAACCCACAACTAGCGCCAAATTCTTGCCTTTTGTTTTTTGAATGCCTAAACCTCCCTTTTGACGTGGTAAAATTATATAATCCCACTTAACTAAGTGAATTTTCTTTTTGTTTGGTGCAGAACCCCAAAGAAAATTCTATATTTATTTCATAGAGAATATATTAACTGATAAAATTTTATAAAGTTCATATTTCATTAGTTATTCTTATTTCTATTAAAATTTTTATTTAAGTAAAACAAAATATAACAGTTTATATTACTAATATCAAATAAATTATTTAAACTGAATCAAATCCAAATTATGTTTTTATAACAATATAGTAAAACTTCTATTTTACACAAATTTCTTTTTCAGTTTTATTTGAGCAAAAAATTATGTTTATATTATAGTAAAACTTTTTTATATCAATCTCAATTGTTCCGATATATTTTGACAACTATAGTAAAGTGTCGTTATATAAAATATATATTATAATATAAAATAAAAAATTGATTCTCAAGAAAACTTGGCCATTATAATAAAGTATTGTTATAGTGGATAGTTGTTATAGAATAATCTGTATTACAATACTTTAATAACGAATGTACACAAATATTTCATTAACAAAAGCTTGTTAATATGGCATAAACTATTTTCATGTAAAATGTACTTTTCTATTGAAATAGTATAACAATATAGTGCGCACGAAGTGAGAATAGTCTCCACTAATGATACTGAGTATCAAAGAGAATTTAGTTTTTCAAATTTTATGAGAGATTCGCTATAAGATTTTTCATAAAATAATTTGTTGATCTTAGACACAAATAATAGAGGTGTTGTTAATGAGTAAAATTTTGAATATAAATTTTGATTCACTATAAGTTTGTGATTAATTTGAATAGGTGATTAAAGATTATATTTAGTGAAGGATAACTTGATTAAATTAATCACAAACTTTTAACTTCAGTCAGATATATGAGAAAGTATTTACTTCTATAAAACTTCAATTAAATCTAAAATTTCCTTAAATTAAGATGATAACAAATAGCATCGATTTTACTGATAGATCTAAAAAGTTAACAAAGAATATGTAGAGATAACACAAACCTATTTTATTTTAAGAAGGAGGATCCATGAAAGTTTAATTGTAAAAAAAGAAGAAGATATTCTTACCTGTAATAATAATGTAAATCCAACAACCTTACCTGAACAAAAATGCATAAATCAAATAGTCGATTATGTAGAGCAAACTTATGTTTTTCTTTTTTCTTTTTTTTCTTTTTTTTTTTGACATTAGAGTAAATTTGTCACATTCAACAATTTAAAATTTTCAACTATTAAGATTGGATAAGTTACCGACAACATATAACAAGGTGATTAAAACTTTAAACGATAATTATTAAATTGATAACATAACAATTTACTGGTTAATGTTGGTCAAATAACATCCATCTTTTGAGAGGTCTTAACCAAATATTAAGGTAGTAGACGAAATTTAATATTAACGTATTATCGGTTGGTTGACAAAAAAAAAAAATTTATCTGGACAATACTAAAAGTCCACAATATGCAACCCAACGCTTAACCCCGACGCAGCACGGACCAACTTTTACTAGTATATACTTCTTTACACATACTACGACACAGAGTACTATGTGAATTTTCCTTATTTTACACATAACTTATTGCACCCTTACTGGTTCATCATTTCCTATTTATTTAGTTTAACCTCTTTGATACACGTAGCTAGGAAGAGTTAGTTTAATTGTAAAAAATATATTATAGAATAGGGAACAGAAAAGTAGTAAAGCTTGCGTAAGCAAAAACTTAGCCAACCAACCTTACATACAAAATGTAAAAATTGTTCTATTTGATATTAGAGTAAACTTGTTAACTCGATAATTTAAAGATTATAAGTAAAATTGAAGAAAGTACAAGTAATATATAAAATAGATTTCCCCCCCTAATATCTTCTTCTTATAACGTTTAGGATTTAGCCGGTTAGGGTTAACTGAAATTTAGGATGATTAAAACTTTAAAAAAAAAGATAAAACAAAGGCTTTTTTTAGAAATTACATTTATTTTCTAATATTTGATTTTGTTTAAAGGTCAGTGATATGGTTAATTGAGATTTAGGATGATCAAAACTTAAAAAAAGTTATTTCTAGAAAATATCATTCTTCTCTAATATCTCAATTTGCTTGAAATTTAAGACCGAAAAATCAAGGAAGGAGCATATAATTCGAAGAGGAGTCGATCTTCATTGACGAAAATTTATCACTAATTTCTTGCATCCATATTTGTACTAGCAATTTTTTATTGTTCTAACTGTGATAAATTACTTTTATTCAATTTTAACAGTGATATTTTAATTACCGTAATATAAGGGAATAGTTTTAAAGAGATGATCACTTTATGTACTAGTAAAAGCTCAAAGATTAAATAATATTTAAATCAACCGTGCATGAAAATATATTCCAAAGATTTTCAAGAAGTTTTTGATAACGACAAATAGAAAAGAGTGTACCATGTTAAGTTTGCTTACCAGGACTTACGGAGAGATTTAAACATTAAGGTGCTTGATTTTGTTAATTTTATTGCCATTTTCAGGTACTTTGGGATCTTTTAAATCGTCTTTAATTGAATATCTAGATGCAAAGTCGTCAATTAATGCTAATAATATAATTGTCTTCAAACTATAGATTGAAGTAGGCATAAGTATAAAGGAAAAAGGTACTTTGCAAATTAAATAGAAAGCTAATGTAAATACATTTAAAGAAATATGAAAAAAAGTGATAACAAAAGCCAGTTAAATGATATTGAATTTCTTTAACAATAAATATATTACTTTTCCATTCGATTCTTTGAGGATCAACATAAAGTTTACACTTTTAAAAATTAATTTTCAACCGCAAGTAGACACAAAAGTGAAAGATAATTAAAAGAATTTGATGATCAAATGTTGAAAAAACAAAAAGAATTATCAGCCAATTTATAAAGGAAGCAAAAAAAAAAGCGGTAAAATAAAGGAGACAATTTCGTAATAATTCTTGGGTTGTAACACACAATCTAAAATGTATATTTTTTTTGAACAGTCACATTTTTCATTTGAAATAATATATAAAAACTGATGTTTGCTATGATGTTAAAATTTATATTGTCAAAACATAAAATAACTGCATTTATCATTATAGCTATACTTTCATAAATTAGCATTTGTACCTATATTTAAATTTTATAGCAAATTCACATATAATACTGAAACAAGAATCAATTATTTTAAATTGAAACAAAAAAGTAATAAATTTTTATAGCTAACTTGGTTAGACTACTTGCTTAGTAAATAGAAATCTTGAGTTCGACATTTAGTGCTTTATGAAAATTATCTTTTTATTCAGAACAATAATGTGCTGTTTAGCAATATTATTGGGTCGGTGCGTCTGCACGGGCTGGCCATACTAGTGTCTCGCTAGTAGTCAAATCAGCGGTGCATTTTGTAGTCAAAAAGTTGTCCATTAGTTTCCGCACACGTAAGTAACACTCATGTCGCCTGATCCTCGTAAAGATTATATTAGTTAATTAATCGTCCACTATAGATAACTGTTTATATCACAATCCATTACATTAATAGTGGATTAACATGTAAGAATTAAGATTCACAAATAGTCATTTCTTTATGATAGTCTGCACAAAAGATACTCTTTCTATTTCAATTTATTTAACATATTTTCTTTATTAGTTTATTTAAAAATAATTATATATTTAAAAATAATTTAATTTTAAAATTTTTTATTTAATCTTTTATAGCTACTCATATAATCTCATAAATCTTTTATTCGTTAAATTTTTAAAAACATACGTTTTCAAATTTTTTTTTTCTTTAAACTTTATGCCGAACTAAATTAACTCATATAAATTAAAACTAAGAAAGTAAAAGTAACAAGCAACTAATTCCAGTTGCGTAATTAAACTCTTCTTAAATTAAGAGAGGATGTGACTGTGAGGTCTGTGAGTTGTGATAATGGTTCACTTTATTTGGTACAAATCATGAAAATCAGATTAACATCTCAGCAGCGACAAAATACATTAAGGGTCTGTTTGAAAGTTATCCATAATTTAAATTGGTGTAATTATTAGGGTAATAATTACATAGCCTAATAATTATACAAAATATAGTATTTACGACGACTTTTTTATTTGTCATAACGTAATTACAGTATAATTACTAGCGTATTGTTTGATTACACAAATGTAATTACACAGTTAGAATTAATTTTAACTAAAATAATTATCAAAACTTAAAAGTTAATATAATAAGTATATGCCTACAAATAATTTTTATAAGTATAAATGATATTAGATTTGGTACTGAAGAAGCATTATTTTACTTGAAGATACATTAATTAGTAATCATATATTCATAACCAATATTGTAAATATAATTGATATATATTTTTTAAATTAATAATAATTAGTTTAACTAATTTTAAAAATTAAAAAGACAAGTTTTGTAACATCATGGAATGTATGTTTGATAAAATAAATTAATATTTATAAATATAATATCATAACATTATTCAAATATTTGGCAAAACTAATCAATAAATTCCAACTAAAAAATGAACAACATGCAATGTGAAATAACAAGCCAATACTATTAAACTAAGTAAATTGGAACCATATATAACACAATTTCAAAATTTTAAAAAATAATAATTAATAATTATTGCTTCAATTATTTTATTATTTTAATATTATATACGCTTAAAAATATTTTGAACTTTTTTATTTTATGAATAAATTTATTTTTCTATAGGTACGTCCATAATATAAATTAAAAAGAGAAAAATAATATTAAAATGTAAAAGAAAGAAGATAAGGGCTACTAATTTAGAGGGTAAAATAGGTATTTGACCATTAAAAATTTAAAAATTTTGCTCGAGTGACATTTTGAGTGCTATCGGCATAAATTAAGTGACTTTCCTGTTACAAACAAAAGAAAAATGACTTAACTAGATAATTTCAAACAGTTGAGTGACCATTTAAATAATGAACTAAATGAAAAGGTTAAAAAATCATTATTTTGAATCGCAGGGTGTAACATTAAACATAAGCAGCATTTGGCTAATAAATTGTCTTGGCCTCTCATTAGATGAGAAATTTCTGATTGTATGCTTTCTCCGCATAGCAAGGAGAAGTTGGAAAAACCATAATGTCTTCTTAGTTTTTAAAATCATAAATATTTTAAAACAGATCTTTAATTAGTCTGTAGATAAAAAGGACCGGAGAGATAATAAATTTTGAAGAAGTGGCATCTATAAAGAGTTAGTTTTCTTAAACACACAGCTCTGTTACGAACTTCGATTAATAAATCTCTTACTTTTTATTAATATAGACTAGTTTTCTTTTATTAAATTTTACCTTGTAAATTGTTTCAAGAATTTGAGGAGGAAGAGAAGTGGTTTCACTTGGCTCAAGTGAAAAACGCGTATATCTATTTATGTTGAGAGATGTTACACAACCCTGAAGCTTAGAGTTGGTACAATGGTAACCCAACATTAGGACTGGTAACCAAATATTAGGGATACCATGTAAAAAGGTAGAGATGAAAAGATAATTGTATGTAATTTATAGAGTATGTTTAAATAAGCAACACAACAAAATACAATGTCTGCAGTTTAGTCCTGATATAGTTAATAATAACTTATCCAACATGACTTAAAATAGCTTTTCCACTTGCACTAGAGAAGCTTGCTAACAGTATCTGACACAACTTTTCTTCCATCTAATGAAGACATTTCAAGAACCTGCGAATACTGCTGGTTTCTGATAGTAATAGGTCATAAACTTATAATGGCTAGCTCCCTTTTTTTTTAAAAACATTAATATATACAAACATTTCAAATAACGATTCGAGTAAAATATGTTTCATTGTTTCACCAAATAAAGGTTAAATATAAATCTGACTGAACTAGATAAAAGGAGAGATTCTAAGGTAGCTAATACGTGAATTTGGCTTTGCATCAAAAACCTTCTGTAAGGGCAAATACTCTGCCTGCCAAAGGCGGAGGTATTGCAGAAATAGCCTCCTGAATAACCTGGTAAGGAAAGTACAGAATTTTCTTTTTTGTCAGAATGACACGCAGCAATAAATGAAACGAGTTAGTCCTAGAATTAGATCCTTTCTCTATTAGGGGAAGATCGATTAATCGGCAAACCATAGGAACACAAAAGTAGGAAGCCATGCTTTCCTACGCACTTTTAGGTTCCAAAACGCTGTACGAACAGCACGAATGTTGTAAGAAGCAAATGATAAAAATACTAAGTGGTATAGTAATTGGTTTTTAAGAGAATGAAAAGACCAAAAGGTGGAGAATTGCAAGCAACATAGTAAATACAGACATGAAATTAAACACAGTTGAAAAATCCATTTCTATCCTAGATACAAGCTTTTCCATAAACAAAAATAAAAGCAAAGAGAGTAAAAAGTCAGGAGTCAATCCCGCCTATGAACCAGGAGATATTGTTGGATTTCTTAGGAAAGCTCAAATAGACTACTTCCTAGAAGCTTTGCAATCTATGTACATGATACTTGGTTTAGAAGCGGCAAGGGGCTATTGTGCATGTCATGTTTTTTTGTGTGTGTGTGAGAGAGAGATAGAGAGAGCGCTTACATCCAACTGATAGCGGGCTGAAAAGTGGATTAAAAGGATTGCTTTGTTCTGAAACATGCCTGCAAAATTGATAATCTGGTAGGATGTCACCAAAGCATAAGAATTACATCAGACTCCTAAATAATTCTACAACACATTCAGGATTTTCTTTTCAATTCTTCTAGTAAAATCTTGAGGTCAATTAAAAGGGAATCTCAGGAAATGATGCAAAAAGAACCACCTCAGACAGATGAGTATGTCCATATTCTCTTGCGCCATCAGCTGTTGTTTTGTCTTCCACATAAGTACTCTGTAGAAGAATTGCAAAGAACTTAAATACTCCAGAACCACTAATGTAGATAAGGCAAAATGAAAAAATGATCTCCTCACCACTAATTTATTGTACCGGCTATGATACTATAACTTGCATAAGCGTGAGCACAAGTAATGATATTACTTCCATCGGAAGTTAATAGTAAAAGATTACTAAGTGAACTAGTAAATCCGAGTGTGTCATAATCATAAGGATAAGTGCCATAAACTAGAAAGCAACTTTCTAACGACTCCAACTATGTTCTTCAAAAGTTGGATTATACAAAGAATGCTCAGGAGACAACAACAACAACCCAGTGAAATCCCACAAGTGGGAAAGAATGCTCAGGAGACAACAACAACCTAGTGAAATCCCACAAGTGGGAAAGAATGCTGAGGAGACCTACTAATTAAATCAGCAGAGTGTCCAAAGTTGAAAATGACGAGATATGCAATAACAGAATATAAAAAATCAGATAGTATACTAGGAAAAAAAGAAGTAAAAGAACCACATAAACCTCATTATGAAAATAGCTCTTCCCAAGGAGAGAAAAATGACTACAAGGAGTATAAGAACTTGAGCATCATGTTACAAACAAGATACATTATTTGACAACAGGGAATTTACCTCCATTATGAGAATTTTTGCCCTCAAAACATCAACATTTTCAGAATCCTTAATGAAGTCTGACATCGTATCTCCTGTAAATGCAATTTCAGGTGCTGTTGTAGTGTATGTGATCTGTCAAAAATCAAAAGTAAATCTTTGTCATATATCCTGGAAATTTGTTTCAGATGCATTCTTGTGCAAGGTTATGTATTAAAACAGGCAGCGTGGCTGCACCTGTGTCTGAAAAGAATTGCTCAATGTAAAAGCACAGAAACTGTTCAAGCTAGTATATAATAAAGGTACTAAATCCGTAAATCCATCCAAAAGGCTTTTATAGAAACATGGCCAAAGGTACTAAATCCGTCAATCCATCCAAAAGGTTTTTATAGAAACATGGCCATCCCAATGCATAAAGATTCTTATCCTTAGTACAAAAAAGAAAGAGAATAAAATTTCTGTTCGAGTGATGATATCATGACAGACCTCCACACCTGATAACTTTAACTTCTTAATTTCATCTCCTGTAAGGCCCACATATTCTTGCTTAAGCTTCTGCTTCTCTGAATATACTATATAACCCTGCATTATACCATAAAAACAAGCTTTTTAAAACCTCACTAGCAGCTGCCTACTCACGCAGAAAGCAAAAAGTTGGTGCTTCAAAGAAACCACTTTATACTGGTAAAAAAAGAAGCGTGGGTAGGGAAAATGAGCAGTCGAAGCTCAAAGCACTGAGTAAAGTACTCAACCTGGCTAGGAATGACATGGTAAGTCTTGAATGCTCTAACTTTAAGATCCTTTCTCAAGTAGAATTCTTCTCCTGCATTTGCACAAAGATGTATTCATTTAAATTGTGAAATAAGCACTAACTCCAACTTTATAATAACTAATAGTGTGAGCTATATGACCAATACAGGTAAATTTTTACCCACATCCAAACCAATCAAAGTATGGTTCAGTTCAGAGTGATCCATAGCTCGGTGAGCTTCAAAAAGCTTCTCAACACTTTCTTTGATAACTTTTGGTACAATAATAGTAGGAGGTTTCATTCTGTAAAGGCCACGAGTCGCAACATACATAGGTAGTCCTCCAATGTGGTCCATGTGGCCATGAGAGATGAAAAGGAATTGCTGGGAGATGGCACGCTGAGGGCACTTGCCAATATCAAAGGCTAAGTTAAGCATGGGAACTATTATGCACGTCTCATGACCTGCTATCGATATCCCTTCTAGTGAGTATCCTTCAATCTGCAAGCCCCTTTCTCTCTTGTGGCTACTGTTACCCCTTGCATTTGAGTTGATCGATTCTGAATCTTTCTTTGTTTCACTCTCCATTTTGCAAACACTGATGAACTCAGCTCCGGAAGAAATTAGAAACAGAGGACTGGATAAGAAGCAGAAGAAAAAAGAAGAGTTTAGAAGGACATAATACACTTTCTAACAATTAATATGCTCCATAGATGGAAAAAATCACTTCTGCAGAATATGGGAGATATTAACTATCAAGTTGTCTAACACACTCATCTTAACTCAAAAGGTAGATTAACTTGGATTTAAGAGGCACTTGAGATCAAATATTAAGAAGGCCAGAAATTAAACCTGGCTTTTGGATAATTAGAATTATTTGGTAAATGACTTAAAATTTAACACTTTCCTCTCCCCCAAAATTTAACACTTTCCTCCCCCCCACAACCCCCAAATGCTGAAATACCTGTGTTGAGGCTTTTACAAGGCCGATCCATTATTTTCACAAAGGGGATTCAATATTTGAAGAAGTAAACAGTTAAAAATTATCGACAACGGGTAAACTAACAGTTTATTTAACAAGTTAATTGTACAGACATAAAAAAAAAGCCAATTACATAAAATTTATATGATCAAACTAACACTTATAGCCAACTAAACTAATTCTGAAGTACCAAGCATAAAGATCTTATCAACTACCAGCTATTTCACCACTTCTCATTAACTTATGATCAAGCCTACTCTAGTGAGGAAAAAGAGGGAACCTCCAAACACAAGAAAGTTCGAATCTTTCACAGCATAAAGTAGATTAAACGAAAAGAAAGCAGATTCCCTTTGTTTACTTATAAAATAAGAGAGAAAGGTAAAATTATCTTATCAATATCATAATACCAATTAGTTGATGGCGATAATGTTGCCGCAGCGGTGGTCAGCGGCAAAAGCAAAGAACCAGTGGCAGCTTGGCTTTTGTTTGTGAATTTCTCGTAAATTGAATTCTCAGAAGCCTGTTTGGCTTTAACCATCCAAATTTTCTCATATAACTGGAATGACACCATATGGAGTTATCGGACTCCTTCAACCGCAAATACTCTTTTAATAGGTCCCTCTCAAGAATTTTACTTTTTTCCTTAACTGAATCAATATTACTCAAAGAACAGGAGTGTATGATATAATTATGAAATGCAATCATATACTTTTATAGGATTGCACTTTACTTCCGGAAACTTAATAAGACCTTTAAGTATGAAAATTTCATCTAGGTCATTTCATACTTTTGAAAATGGTGAAAATTTAGCACCCTTAAAAATATTTATTTCTTTTAACCTTTTTGGGGGAGGTTACACCTGTTCAATTAGGATTCTTTCATCATGGGACGGTGTTTGGCAGTGAAGCAATCCTGTACCCTTTTCTTCTCGCGTAAAACTTCATTTTCACCTTTCTCGGTACTGGATGTTGTTTCATATTTTTCTATTTTTGACTTTTCCTCGTTGGATGTTTTTCAGTTTTATCAGTTTTAACAAACTTTACAAAAGAAACAAACAATTAAAAGGACAAGTCTAACAAACAAATGAAAATTTTAAGGGTGCTAAATTTTCACCTCTTTCAAAAGTATGGAACGATCAAGACGAAATTTCCACATCCGAATTATAGAGCTACGGCACAATCAAACCCGAACGAGCAAAATGTTGAATTGAATCGTACCAGTCTCTACTGGGGGTTATTACTTATTTTTGTACTTGCTTTTTTATTTTTCAATAATTTCTTCAGTTAACAACTTAGAGGTATTATCAAGTTCCAGGAAGAAAAAGGACATGATGTAAAAACTAATATGTGTGCATTTTCATACTTATATTGTAGACTCTCTTCTTCTTCGAGCAACATTGACAAGGGAAAAGGTAAGATGCTTGAGAGAGACATCTATGAAAAGAATATTAGCGGAGGAGTCCAATAACTCCACATGTAGTGATGTTATTCTAGTTTTTTTGAGACAAATCTGAAAGGTTAATAATATGTTTCTGAACAATGCAATTTAGAAAAAATCACATAACTAAATATCTGAGTTGAGGCTTTTCAGGGAAGGATCCAGGATTTTCACCAAAGTAATTCAATATTTGAAGAAGTAAGCAGAGAAATTTTTCGACAGAAGTGAATCTGTGAGAAATTCTAAATCAAGTTAACAATTAATTAATAAGTTAAGTACACATACATCAAACAAGGACAAAGTTGCATAACACAAACTTTTATATGATCAAACAAACACATTTTTAGTCAATTAAACTAATTCTCTAACATTTAAGCACATTTAAAATGATTAAGGTAACAATCTAATATCAAAGTATCAAACTAAAGACATAGATAGTTGAATATATGGCCCTCAAAAGCTAGGTACTTCACCTATCGATTTGGTTTTTGTTTTTCTCCATGGTAAACTACCAATACCAGATAATCAAAGCATACATTAAAAAATCAACACATAATTATTACAAAGGAGGTCGAAGATTTGAACCTTATTGGTTCGAAATTCTACCGAAACAACCTCAGGTTAATACATAGTAATAACCGAACTAAGAAAATAAGTACCAATATTCAAGATATATTTAAAAAGAAATGAACCATGAAAACACAACATATGAATATAAACATTATCATTACAATTATACTCAACGACTTGTCATGTTTTAAGAACGATCAATGATTGCATTATTAGGTAAACTCTAAGTTGCTTGAACCCGAGTGCAGGTGTCCGATACAGATGCGGATATAGAGTTCCTTCATTATCTAAATTTTAAGATAGATTCAGTGGATCTCCTCCTCCTCCAAGAGAAGAATCCAGGAAGGAGATAAAAGGAAAAGGACTAGCATAGAAATTTCTATATATAAGATATTCTATTTTCTTCAATTTCAGCTTAGCTTTTGTTTTGATTTCAAAAAAGTTAATGTATTTGTCCCAAATTTCTCCATAGATTTTGGTCAAAATACCATAAATTGATTGACCATGTCCGGTACAAATTCCACACCTACACCCATACCCAGATCATATTGAAAAGGGTGTAACACCGAAAGTAAAGAGTACGAGCAATTTAGGGTATACTTTCAAATGTTTCATCCTCTATATAACAATCTAAACAGTCATTCAAAAACCTATAACCAATTTTGCTTCACAAGTCATTTTTAACACATTCATTGACAAAAAGCTTTTTCCACCATCGCAACAGCGACATGTGATATGAAACTTAACTTCACAAACAAACAAGTCCCCGGGTGTTATAAAGATACGTTTCAAGCTTCAAGCATTGTCTTAGGAAGATTTCCATGTCCTATCAATTTAAAGAAACCATTGTCAACCTCTCACTTTGTCTTGAATCAATTACAAATAAAAGCATTAGCACTTTCTACTTTATCTTGAATCAATTTTTTAAGAAATCACTTAATAGAAGGAGGCATCAAATATGATATCTATATATACAATAGTTTTTTCCTAATATTGTTTTCCATGTTGCTAGCAAGAGGGAAAAATAAGATTGAATATATAGATAAGCCACGAAAAAGAAAAATGATAAAGATTTGATTGGTAGCTTCTAATATTTCATGTACATATAATAATTGACTATGGTCTTTCTATGAAAATATTAGGGTTAATACCCTAAAATCCACGGAAACTATCATATTTTTGTCAGTTTCCTACTTAAACTATTCAGTGTCCCCAAAACCCCCTGAACTATATTGCCCTTCATATTGAAAAAAAATCCCTAATTGCATTCTTAGAGGTGCGTGTAGTACACGCTCCTAATTATTTAAAAAACGTGTCATGTAGCACTACACGTGGCTATTTAACTCAGCCTAAAACCCGCCTAAACTATCAATTTTTGTCAATTTCCTACTTAAACTATCATGTGTCCTCGAAACCCCCCTGAACTATATTTCCCTATATATTAAAACCCGTGTTGAACTTTTAAAGGTGCGTTTGTCTAACTATATTAACTTATGGTTTGTAAAAAGTTTTTTATATAGTTTACTCATGATATATTACTCTCGGATAATTGATTAATTTTAGGAGTTTTGGCCAAAATAATATTTAATGTACTGTGTTAATTTTAGATTTAATTGTGATTGTGCTTTATGCTAAACTCCAATTGAATAAGTCCTTATTTATATTCACTTTTTAGCATAGTAAAAATATAAATAAAGGCATATAGCGTTGCATTTCTTAAAAATTATCTTATATTACATAAGAAAGATTACACAAAATAAAAATTTCGCAAATAAAAAATCAATTAGCCAACAATTACATTCTCTAATGCTAGATTACATAAAGAAGGTTCAAGATATTCAACTTTATGGTGTTGAATTTAATAAGAAGATTTGAATTAGTATTCTTTCAACAATGTGTAAGATATGAAAGAAGACTAAAACAAGAAAGAGAATAAATCATTTCAGAGGAAACAAGAGAGTGAGAAATTTTTTCAGAGGAAACCCATATGGTGAACTAAAGAAAAAAAGTTAAAAAATATAGAAGGTGAAAAATAAAGAACAAAGGTAAAAAGAAAATAAGGAAGAATGGTGAAAAACTGAGGAAGAAAGGTGGATATAACTGAAATAAGGAGAATATTTATTTAAAAAACAAATGTGAAAGAGGCTTAGGCTAATTAGCCATTATTTTCTGTCATATGAGCCATGGCTTTTTTCAGCTGCCACGCGCTCCCAAGCGAGTGTTTAAACATGTTATGCCAGATCAGCAACGAGGGGGTTTTAATATGAAGGACAATATAGTTTGGGGGTAGGAGGGGTTTTAGGACACCAAATAGTTTAAGTAGGAAACTAACAAAAACGTAATAGTTTAAGGGGGTTTTAGGATATTAACTCAAAACAATACCCAGAGAAATTAGATTTTATGGGAAGAAAATGCAGACAAAAGGAAGTTTGGAAGAATATATGCAAGCTCAGGTTTGAATTTCGGCAATATATCAAACTAAATGCTAGCAGTGGCTGTAGGATTCTGGATAGAATTTTTCTTGGGAGACGGAAAATTTAAGAACAAATTTCCTGTAAACAAAATATTGTACAAATGCTGATTGTTATACTGGCTCAAGGTGGCATTAAAATTTCAGAAGAAACTTTAATGACGGGGACATGGAAGAGGTTAGCTAATTGTTATACATTTTGGAACCTATAACCCTCCATGTTAACAGGTTGGATTCCACATCCGGACTGCCAATCAAGACGGAAGATTCTCAGTTAAAAACTGCTATACCCTTCTACAGAAACAAATCTGACAGTGGGATATGTCTTGGCCTTGGAAAAGGTTGTGGAGAACAAAAGCTTCTTCCAAGTTTGCTTGTTTTGGTTGGATTGTAGCAAGGAATGCATGTGTAACTCACGATATTTTACAGAAAAAGGCTTCTTCCTTGCAGTAGGTGTTGGTTTTGTGAAGAAGCTCAGGAAACTATTAGCTATGCAAATAAGACAGATTTCTTTTTCTCAACATCTGCAATGTGCAGTGGGTGATGCCTCACAGTGTGAAATATTTTCTGGAGAGTCGGTAGAGTCGGAGAGTTGACAAAAGACGAAAACAAATCCAGAAAATGACTCCCTTGCGCATCATGTGGAGAATTTGGCTAGAGAGGAATAGGAGATGCTTTAAAGGACAAAAACAACACATATTTTTGTTAAAAATAGATGTCTGCAGAGTCTATATTTCTGGTGTAGGAATAACGAAATAGAAAATTTGTCTCAGTATGTTGATTTTTTTGGAGTTTCTGCGGATGAACCAGTTAATAATATTGTAACTCTTTCTCTTTGTATTTTGTAGTACCTTCTTGGTACTTCATTAATAAAACTTTCTTATCTTATCAAAAAACATTGACTCAGGTTTTTCCATTCAAAATGGGTCAACATTGGAAGATGTTGTCTTATATCACCATATCCTCAGTGCCCATTTGCAAGAAAGCCAAGCCGAAAATCCCCCAAAATATATGGAAACTCAATTGTGTACCTTCTACAACGTAACCCCTACCCATTCTATTTTCCCAACCCAAGACAAGAATTGATTATTATTATTTGACATAAAGGAACAATTTACGACAAAAAGTAAATTAAATACCCTTTGAGCAAGAACAGCCGGTAAATAATTTGTAGGAATTTTTTGCAGGATTCAACGAGGAACATAAAAACCTGGCAGCTTTATGTAACAGACAGTTAGGATTATATTGAGGGTAATGAAGAAGTCTCCCAGAGCAGCATACCATATACGCAAAGGGAAAAAGGAGAAAATCCAAAGTACCAAGCATAAAATCTTTTTTCTTAAATGATAATAGTGTAGTGCACACATCGACTATACCTACTACCTCCCACCATGTACCGAGTTTTTCTGCCCACTAAGGTTTAGATAGATGAAAGGAAATCATATAATATTTTTTTGCTTCCGGAATTTGATTATCTCATAGTTCTCCTTTCACTTTATTAATCACTAGGCCATACCCTCGGCTGCTGGATAAAGATACTCGCCCCTTCTCATTAACTTCTGACCGAGTATACTCTAATGAGGAAAAAAGGAACAACAAGGAGACAAGAGAGCTTGAATATCTCAAAGCATAAAAGTAGGCTAACGAAAATAAAGCACATTCACTTTGTTTTCCATAAAAATAAGAGAGAAAGTAAAAAATTATCTCATCTTGCAAATGCAGTACCAATGAGTTGCGGCAGCGGCGATCAGTGGCAAGATGCGAAGAACCAGTGTCAGCAACTTTGGAAATTTATTTTGGGCGGAACTAAAAGAACGAGGCTTAAAACCCTAAAAAAAGGAAAAACGAATCAACTGCTGTACTGGGTTCAGTGTAGAACAACAGAACTGGAAAAGAATGGTAGTACCTATTTATATGAGTGAAACTTTAAATTATTCGAGAAAAAATAAACTCTTTAAATTCCAGACTTTAAATAAAGATCCTTTCATTAGCCAAAACAATATCCAAGTGAGTTCATCTATGATTAATTAGAAAAGTTAATTATTTTTGGGTCATTAAGTTGATGCATCTTATGTTTCAAAATTAACTAGTCTTGGGTAAGCGAGCTGCGCGTGTGACTTATCTCATAAATCAATAAGTTAATTTTTTAAAAGAAAATTCATAAATATTATATTATAAATTGTCTAACAAAATATTAATATTATAAGAATTGAGAAGATAATATTTATAAAAAGGAATCAGATATAGAAATATGATATGCTTTTAATCTTAATTATAGCTTATTCAAAGCTTCAATTACACCTCATACAGAAGAATACTAAAGAAGAAATAATGATATATATATTTTTAATTTTGATTTTTAAAGTAGTACTTTAATTGAACAAATATACTTAGCTAAAAAGATTTAAAATTGAAGTGCTTTGGTGAACTCTAGAGAAATTGCATTGTGATTTCCTTTATTAAAGATCTATATTTGTATTAGGGGCGCGCATAGATCAGATTGGTTCAGTTGTGTCACGACTCAATTTAGGATCATCACCGGCGCGTAGGAGCAAGTGCCCCCAAGTAAGCCTCATCGGTATTTTACAAAAAATTAGACAGAGTTATCCCTATTTTAGGACTATCCACAAATTACCTGTCTCAGAAAGCAACAACAAAACCAAGCAATATCCAACAAAATAGCTCATTATCATCATTGACTACCCAGTCAGATCTCTATCACTATTAATCAATCACTTGTAAGACTGTGATGCTAAATCTATCACCAAAATACGATAAGAAAGTCTGATCTAGTGAACAAGTCGAAAACGATAATTTATATACATGATACTATTAAAATGGCGGTGGAGCAACTCTAAGAGTTTTAAAGAAAAGGACAATAACCATTAAATAAACTCTTCGCCTGCGCGAAGCAATGCGGGGGCTCACCAGAGTTGCCAACTTGTACGCCCTAGCTAACAAAACCTCGCATGATTAAGCTTTTGTCTCTGTAAAAAAATATAGTAGGGAGTGAGACGCTAGCTTAGTGAGTAATAACACTTAACCATAATAGTTTTTAATAGGGACAAGTCAAAAAACATGTCAGTATAATAATCAGAAAATATCATAATACCCTTTCAAAAACAATAAACAATAATCAGTCTCATCACGTGTTTCCTGTAATAACAATCAATTTAATAATTCGCAATAAACTCAGTAAGTACTTTGTCATATCAAATCTTTATGTTTGGGAGGTTTCCAAGAAAGGATCATGTAATTTGTATCACTGTGCGGACCCCTTCGTAAAAGGAGTCAAATATAACTATAGGTCCCTACTCCAAGGAAAAATTGTAACTGTATGCTAGTTCTACTTTCCCCCTAGCGAGGACTATAACTGTAATCGATAATCTATTATTACAAAGTGCACCAGGTCTAACGAACTCGCCGTTAGCTACGGGATCCTTCAAAGTCTCTTCCTATTTATACTTTTCTTTGTAAACAGTAAATATTCACATGAAATCATTTTCAAAATAGTACAAGGCATTTCAATTCTTATCAAATCATGTAATCCAATTTCGGTAACGGTAATTATATCTCAAGTAACAGTAAAACATATCTACTAACAGTGAGAACATCTTAAATAACTATAAACATCTCAAGTAAACTGTTTAGTACCATATCAAGTAAAGGACTTGTCCCACATGCAATTTCATACGTTCGGTAAAATATTTTATTTTCAAAATCATGTATAAACCATGCAGGTTGTGAAAACATAAATTGCGGTAAGATTACTACTCACATTACTCGTGCAGGAATACCAAACGCGTCACCTCGTGCACTTCGTCGCACTTCTTCAACTACCTACTTGTAGCAAAATCAATCTATGTATTAACTTCGTGAAGTACCAAAATAATTGGTCCATCCTTGTCACCTTTAATTAATTTTCCTATCTTCATTCCTTTTAAATATGACCATTGATTTTCTGCTAAGCAATTTATTAGTACTTAAATGAATAGAAACTATAGTTCTCTATTTGTTCTTATATTTTTTATTTGAATTTTTTTCTCATGTAGTACTTTACAAGTATTGCTAAACTGTACATTAGAGTTCTTGGTATAAATTAATAGAATATATTCTTTTTCAATCTTCATAGGGAATCCATGATTGTGCTAAATAAAAAGAATACCTTAAGTTTCTTGTTTCTTTCCATTACAGTGATATACCAAACTAAATCTTAATATAGTAATTTATCTCAAATCTGATAAAGATTAATATATATACCCATTTAAATAAAAATAATACTACTAAACATTTTTTTTTTCTTTACATATGATTCTTTCTACTCCAAGCAATGAGCCAAAACCAGAAAAAAGATATTAATTTTCCATAATAATTCTCATAGCTATTTAATCTTTCAGTTGCCAATTCGATGTTCATAAATCAGATAACAAGAGCAAGAACATTATCGAGAACTTACCCTCCTTAGCCGAAAGAGACTGAAACAATAAGAGCTTCTTACTTCTCTGTTTTAATTGTTTGAGTATGTTTAGAATGCTTGTTTGATAAAAGAAAAATTTCAATTGCACAAAACTCTTGGTTGCTTTCTCTGTTTCGCAGGAGCTCTAAAGCTCTGTTGAAGTTTTCTCAATTTTGATTCAAATAATTACACTCCTAAAATATTAAGGACCCTAATCCCTTTTATTTTGTTTATTTTCCCTTGTCTGATGCTATTCACGTTTTTGTGGGCTAAGGCCCACTTTGTATTCTTTTTTTTAAAGCTAGTTACTTAAATACCCTTATTTAATGTGGAGTATTATATTCTCCTCACCTTATGAAATTCAGTTCCGAATTTAACTCAGGTACATAACTGTAAACTGAAATACATGAGGATACTTGACTTGCATAGTATCTTCTACTTCCCATGTAGCTTTTTCAACTGTATGGTTTCTCCAAAAAGTTTTCACGAATACAATTTCTTTTGATCGTAGCTTTCTTACTTGTTTATCAACAATAGCCATCGGCTCTTCGTCATAAGTTAATTTCTCATCAAGTTGTGTAATTGGTGCTTCAAGCACATGAGAGGAGTCCAACATACATTTTTTTTTAAATCGAAATATGGAACACTAGATAGAAAAAAAACAACTTCCATCCCCTTCAAGTATCCATTATAATCTTATAAACCTTGGATTTATCTTTCCTCTTTTTCTAAATTGCATCACGTCTTTCACAAGGGAGACTCGTATAATCGCTCGGTCTCTAACTATAAATTCTAAGTCTATTTTTTTCTCTTATTTGCACAAGACTTTTGTCTGCTTTGTGATGTACGTAATATATTTCTGATTAACTGAGCCTTATCAATAGCTTCTTATACTACTAAGTCTAAATCCAATAACTTAGCCCCATTGTTTTTAGTCATCTAATAAGGGAGCAACATCATCACAACGTTTCATGCGATGCCATCTTAATGCTCTAACTGAAAGCTATCTTAGAAATTGCATTCAAGCTCTCAACATGTCCTCCAAGATTTGTGCAGTATGCTTAGACTGCCTGTTTGTCTATGGATGAAATGTAACACTAATATCTATTCGTGTACCCAATACTTCTTGAAAGAATTTCAAAAGTGTAAGGTGAATTGTGATCCTCGCCAGTGATGATGGACACAGGAATCTCGTGAAGTCAGAAATTTCTTTCATGCATATTTACGCATATCTTGCTCCACTGTATGTAGTTTTGTTCGACAAGAAGTGTTCAATTTGTAAGCCAGTCTACAATTACCCACACAGTGTTGCAACCTATAAGCATTCAAGGTAATCTAGTCACAATATACAGGGTAATTCTTTCCTGGTACTACCCTGGAATCTCTAGTTATTGTAGTAGGCCCGAGGGTCATTGACGTTCAACCTTATCCTGCCGACAAGTTAAATAACTAGAAATAAAGTTAGCAAATTTTTTTCCCACCAATACAATTGCTTCAGGTCATGGTGCATATTCATGTATCCGAAGTCCGGGCTTCATCAAGAATCTATAACATGTCTCAACGCATCTATATTTGCTACACATAATCCATTACCTAGTTGAAAAGAAAAAAAATACCTTCACCGCTAGGAGTCATATCTTTGAGTTTACCAGCTAGGACGTCATCTTAGTGTTTGCACACATCAGGCTTGACCAGTATCAAATAATGTTTGTTTTTTAATTTTTCACATTGAATCTAATATGTGTATCCTCTAGTCTATGAATATCTTTGTTCACAAGTATCTTTACAGGATCTATATGCGCCAAATTACTCATAGTTTTTTTTCAATGCATAAGCCATATTTTCCCTAACAATACAAAATAGTATAGTTATATCTTCAGTAGTTCCCTTTATCGGCATTGCTAAATATTTATATTTCTGTTGGTTTTAAATGTACTTCAGCTCTTGTGATATGTATAAATCTTAAAGGTTTCTTTGTTAAATAATGTCTCTAAATCCTAAAAGGAAATACTAGTGTGACCATCTCCAGATCATGAGTGGCATAATCCGACTTGAGCTTCTTCAATTTTCTTGAAGCATAAGCTACGACCATTCTGCATGAGAAAATATCAATCCTACCCTCGAGGCGTCATAAAACATCATGAATCCTCTAGAGGCTATTGAAATAAGGCTAACATTAGTGTGGTTATCAAACATGCCTTGGGCTTCTAGAATCTCGGCTTACATTCTTCCATCCACTAAAATTTAGAGATTTTCGACGTTAACTTGGTGAGTGGTGCTGCTATTCTAGAGGAATCCTACACAAACGCCTCTAGTGGCATGTCAAGCCAAAAAACAAAACTCAGTTTCTGTAGGAGAAATGGGTCTTGCCCATTTATGAACTGCTTCTATCTCCTAAGAATCTACCATAATTTCATTCTTAAATATAATGTGCCCTAAGAATACCATCGAGTCTAGCCAAAATTCACAATTGAAGAACTTATCATTAAGTCGATGTTCATGTAGTGTTTGCAACATAATCCGTAGGTGCACCTCATGCACTTCCTGGCTATAAGAATATACCAAAGCATCATCAATAAACACAATAACAAATACGGCGAGAAACGACTTTAACAACCTATTCATCAAATACATGAATGCAGCTGAATCATTGACCAGTCCAATAAGTAGCACAAGAAAATCATAGTGCTCATACTAAATTTAGAAAGTCGTCTTAGGAATATCTTCGTCTCTAATTCTAACTGGTGATAACATGACCGAGGATAACTCTTTTGGGAAGTGGCGATTCCCAGTAACTGATGAAATAGGCCATCTATATGAGATTTCTTTTTTGGTATTTCCATCTTATTCAATTGCAGGTAGTCGATGCACATCCTTAGAGATCTGCCTTTCTTTTTCACAGAAATATCAGCATGCTCGGTCTGATAAAATCCTTGTCAGTAGGGCATGCAACTTTTTATTTAGTTCTCTTTGCTTCACTAATTCGATACAATATGAGGGTATTGATATAAGTTGTGTCTAGTGCCAAGTCGTTAAAAAATTATTTCTCGTACTCAAGTTAGTCCAAGTAAACACTTAGAAATACATCAAAGAATTCTCTCATTATTGTTACTTTTATTTTCAAACTAAGTTTCACATATCTTGGATCCCTTTACAGAAGTACGAGACCCTAACCATTCTTATTCAATAATTGTAGAGCCTTCTTAAATGGTATAAGCTCGGCTATCATTGGGATATGATTCCTTTTTCTTTGTTACAATTAGGTTTGCTAGATATGTCAATCTAACTACCTTCGCATGGTAATAAAAGGTAATGTGGTAACTAATCATACCTATAAGCACATCAAAATCGACAAGGTTAAGTACAATTTGGCAAGATAGAGTATACTCTCTCTCAAATTGAATCTGATAAGCTTAATACAAAGTTTCAACTAAACGAGACTCTTCCATAAAAGTAGAAAATATTAAAGGATCTCATAATATCTCAAGATTTCATTTATCTAACTCTTAGTCCCATATAAGAAAAATTCATACTGCGAGATTTTCTAGTCTCTACCTTTTTAAATGAATTCTTAGTTGCATACCAATCATATCCAATTCTTCAATTTTTTTTTCTTTCTAACAAGTTCAACTTCCACATAATATGTCAGATTATTCGGATGTGGGATTATTGCCTTGTTTAAACGATTAACCAACCATTCGACAAGCCTCTAAACCTAAGACTTCACGTACCTAGCCAGCTAATAAAGCCTAGTGTCACATATTTTTTTGTTGGTAAAATAGGTTTTTATTACATTTAAATATCAAGATTTACATAAAAGGAGGGGGACATGAACCTTACCTTCCCAAAGAAGTACATGTACCTTGTCTTAGAGGTATCTAACGGGTGATAGGTGTTTATGATCCTCCTCCTTTGGTGAACAAAATATTCCGAATGTGTCCGACCTAAGTTGATGCGATGACTATCTATCTTATAGTATTGATAGATAGTCATATGTACAAAAGCAATATGAAGTAAGTCTAGGTCGATTCTACTAATTACATGTATTCCTATTTCTAATGAGATAGTGAGAGTTATCTTCCATGATTTGTCGCAAAATATTTTGACTAAAAGTGAGTGGTGACTGATGAGTGAATCATGTGTCCATTGATCCCATTTGTTTTGCCTTAGTCTAGAGTGTGTGACATTCTGCTTGAAAATGTGTTGCTTTTTGAGGAGACTGCTGTGACTTCTGTGGTTGTTGTTGTTGCTTCTGTCTCTGGATGCTGCTCTGTCTTTGTGTATCAGTTGGTTTGAGAATTGGCTATCCTGTGGTTGCTGCTGGTGTCTGTTACTGTTGCTGTTTCTGTTCTGATCTCCTCTTATTTCCTCTGCTTTAGTGTTGATTCTCCCGTGTACTGTTGTGTGTATTGTCCTGTGTGAGGTGAGGGTACTGGTGTTGTCTTGGTGCCTGCTGCTGCTTGCTAAGGTTAATGTGGAGTGTGCTGATTGTGCTGTTTTGCTGCTTCTTTTGTTGCTTGTGAAGTGTTTATGTTGTCTGCTGGTATGTATTCTGATGGCTGTGAAGGTGGTGAGTGTATAGCTTGGATAACCTGCTACCTTAGTAGTGAGCTGCCTGAGATGCTTGGTGAAGGTATGACTGGGTGATTGAGTGTTCAACTTGTTACTGCCTCTTGTGTTGCCTGTGAGGTTTATATTGCTGTTTTCATTGTTGAGTAGACTGATGAATCTGCTACTTCTGGTGCTGTCATATGTGATCATTCGAGTGTTAGTCCAGGGCAAGATGCCTGAGTTGATGTATTGTCTCTGTTGCAGGGGTGTGCTGTTCCAAGATGAAAAGTTGTTGTTATAGGAACAAGGTGATTGATGCAATTGAGTTAGATTGAGCACTGGTAGTGCTAATACCACACAACTCAATTGCCCCAATAACCTGTTTCTATCTATGCAGTTGCATATGATGTTGTTGTGTATTGATTGTTGCATTGTTTATGTCCATTGTTGACGTTTGTGCCTCCTTGATGTTCTGCTGCTACTGAATTTGCTGAGATTGTTGATAAGACTGCTATATTTTTCTGCTGGAGTTAGTTCAGTTATTGCTGAAAATGTCCTGCTGCTGTCTTTGTTGCTTTGAGTGTCTGCTGCTGTTTGGTTTGGATTTGCAATTTTTGTTCATTTGCTGTAGATGTGTTAAGAGTGACCTTGATCCTATGTTGCTGATTGGTACTGATTGTTGATCCTCTGTTTCTGCTGCTAACTTCCTTGCTGCCTCTGTTTGTACTGCCTTTCTTCTCCTGTTCCAGTGTTTCTGTGCTCTGCATTTTTGCTTGATGTTCCTTTGTAATTTGTATGCTGAGTGCTGCTGCAGTCAGATTGCTCCTGCTCTATTTCCTGAGTTGCTGGTGCTGGAATTCTCTACTGGTTCTCCTGCTTTGTTTGTGTAGCTGACTCCATTGCTGTGGAATGATATGTTCTGTCTTGTAATATTGTGAAGCTGTTGTTACTGCTGCCAGATTTCTAATCCATGTTGTTCCTTGACCTTTTGTAGCTATTGATGATATTGTTGCTGTTATGTTGACATTATCTTTCTTGGAATTCTCTGAATCAGTTGATTCATCTGAGGATTCAGATTGTTGTTTCCTGTTGTGTGATCTCCTGTTTCTGCTTTGTTGCCTCCAATATTTGTCATGTGAGATTGTGATGTCCAGTAGCATGTCCAGAGTCCTTGTTCTGTTAATTCTGTCTGGTTGCCTCCTCCCATTGTTCTGCTGTTCTGAATTGTCCATTTTCCTGTTGGTGTTGGTGCTCTGTTGGTTTTCCCGTTGCTTTTGTTTCAGTGATATTGCCTTGACTGGTTTTTCCCCATGTTGCTGCTGTTTTGGCCTCTTTTGTACTGCTGTTGTTTCCAGTTTTGTGTGTCCAGCCTCCTGCACATGAAACATGAAAGTTAAAGTGAGTAAGCACATCATTTTACTGGTATAAAGTTCCTCCTCTCGTGTGCTTTGTGTTTTTAAGCAGAGGTCCTGCCCTGTGGAGTGTTGGTGCAATGAGCAGGTTATCATTTTGTCACTTTAACTCTTACGTATGGACATTGCATTTTGTCTGCATTCAATAGTTTCCCGCCTATTGGTCCAATTGATTGAAGTGGTGGCACTCAATTCTTCCATATTTGAGGGCATAGTTGGCGAGGTGATCTGCCAGTTTGTTTCCTTCCCTATATGTGTGTGTTACTCTCAGCTCCAGGGAGTCCTTGAATTGGAGGATTTCCTCTATTTGGTCAGCTATACACCAGGGTGGCTTCCATGTGCCGTTAATGATATTGTTCAGGAGCGTGGAATTTGTTTGCAGCCAGATGTTAGTGAAACCTTGTGTGCTACTGTATCTTAATGCTTCCTGGATGGCTGTTGTTTCTGCAACTGTGTTGGTTCCCTCTAAACATTCTGTGCCGAGTGCATATATTAGGTCCCCTGTTTCATTTCTCACACAGAAGCCAATTGCGCTTCTCCCCGGGTTCCCTTTTGATGCTCCATCAGTATTAATCTTTATCCATCCTGGCAATGGGAATTCCCAGTTGATCTTTTTGTAGCTTAGTATTGTAGTGTAATTCTCAAGCATGTGTACAAGATCCTGCCATTTGTGTGGAGCATTGATTCCTGGCTTCCTGGTGTGGACTAAAGCTTGCAATGTTGTGGAGATTTGGTAGATTACTCTACCAGTTGAGACTGGTTCCCCATGCTTGTAGCTGTTTCTTCTTTTCCACAGTTCCCATATGATGCATGCTGGGAGTGCCTGCATTATCGGTTTCAGGCTGTCGACTGTTCGTGCTGTCCAACATTTTATTATTGCTTGATGGAATGTTAATCTCTCAATTGAGATTCCTGCTCTGTGCATGAAGTATTTCCACACATTGCTGGCAGTGTTTGAGGTGTAAAAGAGATGAGCTATGCTTTCTTCTCTTGAATTAGTGTAGCACCAGCATTTTGAAGGCAATTGATACCCCCATCTTTTTAGGATATCATCTAGTGGTAGTTTTGACCTCCAGACTCTCCACATGAAGAAGGCAATTTTGAAAGGAAGTCCCTTTACCCAGATCTTCTCATATGCTATTTTTGGATCTTCCCTTTTCCTCAAGTATTCTCATGCTGTTTTGACTGTGAATTGCCCTTGATTCTGTAGCATCCAGTATGGGATATCAAGAGTGTTTTCCATTCTTGGTGGCTTAATTGTGGTGATTATATGTTCCACCAAGTCCTGTGGCAAGTTTTGTGATAGTTGCTCCTTATTCCAATTGCCATTGAGCAGGGTATTATTTACATTCTGAAGTGCTTCTTCAATTGGGAAAATTTGGTGGTACCAGGAAATATAGGGCTCCCAGCCTTGTCCAGAAATATGAGGATCCCATTTTTAGATGCCAAGCAATTTGATGTTCAATGGTCTCTCTACTTTCTAGCATTTTCTTCCAAACTTGTGATCCTTTCTTCCATGGAACAGTTACTGCATTATGTTTTTTGCAGTATTTCTGTGACATGAATGCACTCCAGAGGCTCCTAGTGTCACATATCAGTATAATCATCGTCTGAATTAATTTCTTAAGTATTTATCTAGTTTGCGCTTTCGACTATCGAGAAGAAGCGATTCATAAAAAGTTTAGTGCACTTATTTTTAAGTCAGTTGTATCGCTCCTATCCGCGTCCCTAACAGTATGGTTCCATTTCATATATTCGTCATTTACTCCAAACTACAAGTTATTAGCTCTACAGGCCTATCTTTGGAACATTATAGAGCTCACAATGCTTTAGTATTTTGCCAAAACCTCTAAGGATGATTAAATCGTTAGAAACAGTAACCGAGGAGGGCATCTTGGCTGTTCCTGCTGATGCAGCGAGGCTGCTTCAGGAGGTGCTTACTCGAACAGGTATCTCCAGGCCTGCTTTGGGTACAAGTGTATCATTACAGAGTCCCCGACTATAGGACAAACAACCAAAAAGAAGACGCTCCTCCATGGCCGGGGAAAAAAAAAAGAGGGCGAAAACTACTGCCCCCTGAAGAACTTGCTGCTGCAGAGGTGAAATACGCCTAGTTGGAGGAGAAGCACAAGAGGAACATTGAAAATAATAAGATTTTCAGCTCTACTATCCGCGAGCTCGATGTTAGCCTCAAGTCCGTTTAATCGCCAAGGAAAACCTTTCTGCCGAGGTCACCCAACTCAAAGAAGACCTCAAGCACCGAGCGGCTTCCCTCTTTGTAGAGAAAGCTTACGCTATGTACAACATGAGGAGGAAACCTTGGAAGAGGCCAAATATGGTATCATTGATTTTGATGCCGAAATTGCTAAGGCCCGTAAGCTTGAGTTAGCTGCTAAAAGTGGTCTCCTAGCGAGGTCTGATGCTCCTGGTCCTTCTGGTTTCGATTTTGAGTTTTTGGGAACTAAAGAAGAATCGGAGGATGATAATTCTGAAGGCCAAACTGGTGAAGATCAAAATGTTGATCCATCGGTGGATCCATCTACTACTCCCGGGGATGTGAACATTTCTCTTCCTTTGGGTTGCGGAGATACTGCAGTTTAGCTTTTCTTTTTCTTTTTTCAATTCTTGTATCTGTGTCATTTTGACATGTTATTGTAAATAGAAACATCTTTTTTCTCAAGTTTTAGTTTGAGTCTTTCTTTCGTTTGAATATTCATGCAAGTCCTTAACCTTTGAATTTTCTTCCTTTTGCTCAAGAGTTTTGCAAGTTTTTCTGTTTGCGTCTTATTATGTAAAGCCTTTTCCCCGAAAGCATTTTGATTCCGGACATAAATTCTTCCAAAACCAACCCTTTAATGTAAGGATTTTATAAGAGAGGACCTCTTATGTTTACGGTGCTCTTAAAGAGGACGTCTCCTGTTCATTACGACACTAGCATTTCAAGTACTTGTTTAACTTTCAAATGACAAAGTTAATTCATCGTTCATACAATAAACAGGATACAAACAAAAGGATTTCATTTCACTTTATTCCTTATATTTTCAAAAAGTACATAAGCATTTGCTATGTTAAAAAGAAATTGTCATTACTTGTGACTAATTTGTACAACTTGTTTCTATCGGGCTATCCGCGCAGTCCCTGGTTTCGATGATACAATTATGTTTTTGGTTTTTCATTCTCGTTTGATGTGGCTTCTCATTGAATCTTCATATTATTCCCCATAGTGTTTGAATGTCAAGAATGTGAATTTGAACACTGGAAGTCTTGTATCTTCGAGGATTCCACCAATGAATTGCAAGATAATCATTAACTTGGTAACATACTTTACTTCCCACAGGAATTTATGCTATCGAATGAAGGACTATCTAACAATCCTCTAGTGGTTTGCGCTCATAAACGGTCGGGTAACCTTTGCTCAATAGAAAACTTAACTTCCTGGTGGGAATTTTCTATAGAGCAAAAGATTATCTAACAGTCCCCGAGTGGATCTTTGCTTGTGTGCCTTGCTATTAAAGGTTTTATTGCTGGTGTCTTCATAGTATGCTTTCTGTTTCTGCCTCGTTAAAAACCTTGCCAGAAAATCCAGTTGGGACAAAAACTGAATGAAGGGAAAAAGAGTCTAGCACATACTTTTTGCTCGGATAATATTCATCAGCAATAATATCTTTTGAGGTGCGCCACGTTCCAGTTGCTGGACAACTTTTCTCCATTTTGGTTCTCCAATTCATATGAACCTTTTTCGGTGATAGCTGAAATCCGGTTGAGGCCTTCCCACGTGGGGCCTAACTTTCCTACGTTGGGCTCCCGGGTGTTTTGAGTTACTTTTCTTAGGACCAACTCTCCTACTTTGAAATAATGGAGGTCGAATCTACAATTATAATACCGCTCCATTCTCTGCTTTTGGGCTGCCATTCTTATATGAGCCAAGTCCCTGCGCTCATCGAGTATCTCCAAGTTGACAAACATTGCTTCATTGTTTGATTCTTCATCAGCTTGGAAATATCTCAAGGTGGGTTCCCCCACTTCTACTGGGATTAAAGCTTCTGCACCATACACAAGAAAAAAGGGAGTTTCTCCTGTGCTCGATTTGGCCGTTGTTCGGTATGCCCATAGAACTCCGGATAATTCCTCGGGCCAATTACCTTTTGCCGCTTCCAACCTTTTCTGGAGGTTTTGAATAATTACTTTGTTCGTTGACTCCGCTTGACCGTTTGCGCTCGGACGATAGGGTGAAGATATGATCCTCTTTATTTTTAAATCTTCGAGGAACTTTGTAACTTTTGCATCGATAATTTATGGCCCATTATCGCATGCTATCTCTTTTGGTATTCCGAACCTGCAAATTATGTTTTCCCACAAGAAATCCACCACTTCACGCTAGCTGATCTTCTGATAAGGACTTGCCTGCACCCACTTAGAAAAATAGTCAGTCAAAATTAAAAAAAATCTTACCTTTCCGAGAGCCGGCGGTAGTGGTCTGACGATGTCCATCCCTCATTCCATGAACTAACACGGGGACAGAATCGAATATAAGGGTTCTATCGGTTGATGCACTAGTGGTGCGTAGTGTTGGCACTTATCACATTTTCGTACGAAAGTCTTTGGCATCTTGTTCCATCAGGGGCCAATAATATCCCGCCTTTACCAACTTCAGCACTAAGAAATCTGCGCCCGAATGATTGCCACATATCTCTTCGTGAACCTTTCTCATGACATAGTTAGCTTAGGATGCCGTTAAGCATCGGGCAAGCGGACCTTGAAAAGATTTTCTATACAATTGACTTCTCTTGAATCTATATCGCGCTGCTTTGGCTCGCAGCACACCAGATGCTTTGGGGTCTTCGGGTAGCTTTCTGTGCTCGAGATAATCGATGATTTCATTTCTCTAGTCCCAGAACAAACTAGTCGCATTTACCTCATAGTAACCATCTGTATCCAGGACTGAGTTCATCAGTTGTATTACCATCTCGGATTCTGATCCTTTTATTCCTGTCGATGATCCAAGGTTAGCCAATGCGTTTGCTTCTGCGTTATCTTCCCTTGGGATATGAGTAATCGACCACTTTCGAAATTGTGCCAACAGAGCCTGTACCTTTACCACATATTGTTGAATGTGCTCCTTTTTGGTTTCGAAGATCCCATAGACCTGATTTATCACCAGCTGCGAGTCACATTTGATTTTGATGACCTCAGAGTCAAGTACTCGGGCCAATTCGAGCCCTGCAATAAAAGCTTCATACTCTGCTTCACTGTTAGTTAAAGCGCCCGTTCTAATGGCTTGCCTTAGGGTTTCCCCTGAAGGCGTGATTAAGACTATACCAAGCCCGGAACCTTTTATGTTGGAAGCTCTATCCGTGAATAAGGTCCAAAACCTTAACGTTGATTCCGACACCACTACTACCTCCTTGGTTACCAGAGGCAGTAATCTTGGACTGAAATCAGCCATGAAGTCAGCCAAGACTTGCAACTTATTGCAGTCCTTGGTTTAAATTCTATGTCGAACTCACTCATTTAGACGGCCATTTGGCCAATCTACCCGAGAGCTCGGGTTTATGGAGGATGTTTCGCAAAGGGATAGGTGGTCACCATGGCTATCGGGTGGCATTGGAAGTAGGGCCTCAGCTTTCGAGCCACGACTACAAGAGCTAAGGCTAGTTTCTCCAAATGTGGGTAGCGAGTTTCTACTCCTGTTAAAATTTTACTAACATAATAAGTGGGAGATTGCGTACCTTCGTCCTCACGGACTAAAACTGCACTTACCTCGACTTTCGAGACCGCGGGGTAGACTAACAACGTTTCACCTTCTTTTGGTTTTGAAAGCAATAGAGGGCTTGACAAGTACTTTTTCAAATTCCTCAAAGCCTGTTGGCCCTCCGGGGTCCATTCAAAATTATTTTTCTTTTTTAGAATGGCGAAGAAATGATGACATTTTTCTGATGACCGGGAAATGAACCTGCTCAAAGCTGCCAATCTCCCCCTGAGCCTTTGGACTTCCTTCACGTTTGACAGTTGGTCTGGGATGTCTTCTATCACCTTAATATTATTGGGGTATACCTCAATTCCCCTTCTGCAATACCAGAAATCCGAAAAATTTACCAGAGCTGACCCCAAACGCGCATTTCTCGAGGTTAAGTTTCATATTATGCTTCCTTAGGATGTCAAAAGTTTCTTACAGATGTTTAAGGTGATCACTTGAACTCAAAGACTTAACGAGCATATCGTCTATATAAACTTCCATATTTTTTCCTTTTAATTTTCAAACATCCGTTCACGAGCCGTTGATAAGTGGCTCCGGCATTTTTCAACCTGAAGGGCATCACATTGTAGCAATATGTATCGAAATTCGTTATAAACGAAGTCTTTTCCTGATCATTCGGGTTCATCTTAATTTGGTTGTACCTGGAATAAGCATCGAGGAAACTCATTAACTCGTGCCCGGCCATGGCATCAATCATTTGATCGATGTTTGGCAGTGGGAATGAGTCTTTCCGGCACGCCTTATTAAAATCTCTATAATCTACACACATGCTAAATTTATTATTCTTCTTAGGAACTACTACTACATTGGCTAACCAGTTTGGATATTTTACCTCTCAGATCGAAACGATATTAAGTAAGCGGGTTACCTCTTCTTTGATGAATTTATTCCTCGCTCCGGTAATAGGGTGTTTCTTTTGTCTTACCAGAGGTATGATGGGATCCAAACTTAACTTCTGTACGGCTACCTCTGTCGGGATTCCTGTCATATCCTCATGCGACCATGCAAAACAATCTGCATTAGATTTAAGGAATTTAATAAAGTCAAACCTGAGCTCCGGGTGCAGTCCTGTCCCCAAGTAGAACTTCCTTTCTAGGAATTCCTCGAACAATGTAACTTGCTCAAGCTCTTCTGCTGTGGATTTCGTTGCATCCGTCTCTTCTGGAACCTGGAAATATCTCGGCACCTAATAATATTCCAACGCCTCTGCCCCCGGGCTAACTTCATCTAGTTCGGGAGCAGGTGCTGATAAGTGCCGATTTTAACTACTTATTAACGCCTTTTAGCTTTAGTTTTAGTAAAAAGCATTGAATTGTGTTTCCTGAAACTAATGAAATTATGTAAAATTGTAGGAATGCTGGAAGCTGGTCTCCCGAGATGAAATCTGACTCAAAAAGAAGTAGTTCGAAGCACAAGGCAATAAAGGACACAGGAGCACAAATGTGCGATCCACAGAAGAAATTATGAACCGCAAAATTCCATTTGTGGCCACAAACAAAGAGGAAAAATCTAGCAGACATTTGCGCAAAGTGCAGACTACACATGAATTGTGCGGTCACAAAGTTGGCCTAAGAGTCGAAGATCGAAGAGTATGCAAAAAGACCAAGTCCAGGATCCTCTACGAATTGCGGACCGCACAAGAATTGTGCGGCCACAGAAGTGCCTTGCGGTCGTAGTCCTAAATCTGCAGACCGCAGAAGAGTTGCCTTGTAGCCGCAGTCCAGAAATGCGGCCGCAGAAGAATGCCTCGCGGCCGCAGTTCAGAAATATGCGGCCGCAGAACTCCAGCTCCTGCCGGATGAAGAAAATCTGCGAACCACACATGGAAATGTGTGACCGAAGAAGAGTGTCTTGCGGTCACAGTCCTAAATCTGGAGACCACAGAAAATTTGCCTTGCGGCCGCAGTCCAAAAATACGGCAGCAGAAGAATGCCTCACCGCCGCAGTTCAGAAATGTGCGGCCGCAGAATTCCAGCTCCTGCCAGATGAAGAAAATCTACGGACCGCACATGGAATTGTGCGGCCATAGAACCTCCCGAGGGGCATTTTTGTCCGAGATTTTTAGCCTTGTATAAATAGACGAGTTTCACAAAATTAGTTCAAGTTTGAACCTCTGAAGTTGCTGTAGCCGTTTTTCTTTACTATTTTAGGAAGTTTTACTTTGCTTTAGTGTATTAACAATAGATGTAATTATTTTAAGGTTCCATTATGAGTTTAATTAGTTTTTCTTTCTTGTTTTCTTCAAACCCCATTATGAATAGCTAGACTTTTATCAGGATTTGACCCAACCCTAGTGTGTAAACCTTATGGGTATCTAATTCAGTACTTGTTTATGATTGGGTGTTGATTATTTAGCCTAGTTCATGCTTCAATTTTAGAATTAATGGTTGCAAACATTTATTCATGCCTATTTGACTTAGTTTCTACTTGAGAAAGAAATACCTAGTCTAGGATAACTTAGCTAACAAGGAATTGGGTCAATGGAGAGATTGATTAACCTAATTAAAGGGTTCAACCTAGAGATAGTAATAACCCGACTTGAGCTTTTATCAACTATTTTTGGTGATACCCAATTGGTCTTGAGAAAGCCAATGTGGGCTAAACTACTCTATGACCGAGAGGTAATGAGTGGGTAATTTAGAGTTGATAAATATAATACACCCCAATTAACAAAACAAGCATTAAAGTCTTTATCCCATTAGGCAAACACCTAGGTCATGGTCACAGCCCTAGCTTTTTATCTATTTGGAAAAACCTTAAAAATAATTTTCTCTAGTCTTCTTTCTTTATTTTTCAATCATTAGAGTCAAATTAGAAATAGAAATAAATCTTTGTTGTGGAAGTGCAATCTAGATAATCCAATTGCGTAAATTGAATATATACCCCTAACTCTCATCTTAGCTCTCTGTGGATTCGACCCCGACTCTTAGTTGGGTTTTTATTATTGTATACGACCATTTCATATCTCTTTTGAGGTGTGCTTTGGGCGTGATCAATTTTTGGCACCATTGCGGGGAGTTAAAAACGGTGTTAGCTATATATTTGGGTGTGTTTTTGGAAGTTCTTCTTTTTTTTTTCTATGTTACTAACTTGTTTGAGAAATCGTAGGTACAACCATGGAAAACAATAAGCTCGAAAATATTGCTTTGGGAGATGTGGATGTCGAGGATGAGAAAATTGATGAGGTTCCTCTTGAATCTCAAGCCAACAGAAGAGGCCGAGTGACTCATGACAATGTCCCCGCTCCACCCCCATCTTCACCACGAGCGGCTCCACCTGGGTGTTACTCAATGAAGGATATGCTAGTGCAATAGTCCCTCCCCATATTAGGGTGGGAAACTTTCAAATCACCAATGTGATACTCACTTATATAGAGCAACGAGGTTTCTTCACCGATGCTCCGAGTCAAAATGCATACAAACATTTGAAGGGATTTGTGGACACTTGTTGGGGGAGCAAACAAACAAATTTCTCTGATGATGCATTGAGGCTAAGGCTTTTTCCCTTCTCTCTACGCGAAAAAGCTTTAGATTGGTTGGAACGTTTGTCGAACCATTCCATTCTCACTTGGGATGAGTTGGCGGAAAAGTTTATTACTAAGTTCTTCTCTCCGTGGCACATGGCTACACTTTGGGATGAGATTTTGGTGTTTAAGTAAGAGCCAAATGAACCACTACACGAGATATGGGAACGCTATAGAACAATGGTTAAGAAATGTCCCAACAACGATATGACAGAGAATATGATTCAACAAACTTTACATCGTGGGATCAACACAACCAACCAATGTGTAGTGAATCAACTTGCTGGTGGGAACTTCATGACTACGCCTTATGTGGAGGCATGTGAGATTTTAGACGAAATGGAGGAAACATCATCGACATGGCAATCCCGGGCTAATGTTCCACAAGGTGATCCCAACGTGATCCACCTTCACAAAGAGTTGCATGACTATGGGCAAGCCATCGCTGAATTGAATACCACCACGAATTAATTAGCAAAGGCTCAACTTCAACAAGTGCAAATCCTAAGCAAGTCAATGCCATCGAGGCAGTGAACATGATGGTGGATAAAAGGAGGACTAAGGGTCCACAAGTGCAACATCGAGTGGAAAATTATGTGTAAGAGGATAGTAGTTTGATCAAGACGATTCTTACAATGAACAAGAAGAGGAGGTGCAATATGTGAACAACTTTCAAGGGCAACAAAACAACTTCCAAGTCCCAAACCAACAACAATGGTGACCTCAAAACAATCAATGCAATTGGAATTCTAACAACCAAGGAAATTTAAGTGGTGGAAAAAATCAAGGCAATTGACATAACAACAACAATCAAGGAAATTGGAGTGGAAATAATCAAGGAAATTGGGG
>MCJB01043798.1:18531-36544 GCA_002018475.1 Nicotiana obtusifolia | reverse complement strand
GGGGGTAACAATCAAGGCAGATGGAATAATAATCAAGGCAATCAGGGGTCAGATTTTCAAAGGCCCCCGATGTATCGACAATCGAGCAACCCGCCTCCTTGTCCTTCCCATGGTCCTAGTTCTTCAAACAATCAGATGGGGCATATTGAGAACATGTTCAAGCAAATGATAGAAAAGAAAGCCGATTCGGATGCCCAACTTGCCTCACACAACACATCGATCCGTAGCTTAGAAGTTCAAATGGAGGCAATCTCTCAAGCTCTAAATTCTCGTCCTAAGGGGACACTACCAAGTGACATGGTGGTAAACCCAAAGGGTGGAAACAACACGAGGCATGCCATGGCCGTTACTACAAGAAATGGAAGAGGTGAGAATGCACCCACCTCAAGTCACAAGCAACTTGTGGATGATGAGCAAGTGGTACAAGAAGAAGAGGTCCCGAACAATATGGTGTAATCAAATGATGAAGTTCGAACTGATATTGATGAGTGTGAAAGAGACTCAAGAGGAGGTGAATCCGTCTAGGAATCACATTATTGACATACCGGAGCCGGTAGTGCAAAAGGCTAAGGCACCATTGCCTAAGCCTCCACCTTCATACCCTCAAAGACTTTCCAAACAAAATGGAGAGAATCAATTCAAAAAGTTCATTCAAATGATGAAGAGTCTCTCAATCAATGTGCCATTAGTTGAAGCTTTAGAACAAATTTTCAGTTATGCAAAGTTTATGAAGGACCTTATGAAGAAGAAGTGGTCGATAAATTTTGAAACTATCGAAATCACTCATCAAGTGAATGCAATTGTGCATACAATGGTTCTTAAGTTGGAGGATCCCGGTGCTTTCATGATCCCTTGTACAATTGGAAGTTCCGAGTTTGCTAAAGCTCTTTGTGATCTTGGGGCAAATATCAATTTGATGCCCTAATCGGTTTTCAAGACCTTGGGAATTGGGAAACCAAGACCCGCATCTATGAGATTACAAATGGCCGATCGTACCATGAAGATACCTTTGGGAGTGATTGAAGATGTCTTGGTTCGTGTTGATAAATTCATTCTTCCAGCGGATTTTGTCATTCTAGATTGTGAAGTTGATTATGAGGTGTCGATTATTCTTGGAAGACCTTTCCTTGCTATAGGGAAGGCTCTTTGTGATGTTGAAGCCGGAGAACTCACCTTCCGGGTGGGTGATGAAAAAGTGGTATTCCATGTGTGTAAGTCTATGCAGCAACCAAATAGCAACCGGGTGTGCTCTTTTGTGGACTTGATGACCGATGTTATTGTTGATGATGCAAGTGCCACAACCAATGTTGGTGATATGTTGGAGGCCATCTTGCTCAACTTTGATGATGGCGAGATGGATGGCTTCATGAAATGCGTGAACTCCTTGCAAGGAATGGGGTCGTACAATTATACACCCCGAAAAATTATCTTTGGATCTTGAAAATAGGACAACTCCTCCCACAAAGCCTTCCATTGAAGAGCCTCCTACCTTGGAGTTGAAGCCATTGCCTCCACATCTTCGGTATGGATTTCTTGGCCCTTGTTCTACTTCACCAGTTATTCTTTCCTCTTGTTTGACTAACGTGCAGGTAGATTCTACATTGGTGATGCTACATAAGAGGAAGAAGGCTATTGGGTGGACATTGGCAGATATTCGGGGGATAAACCCCACATTTTGCATGCACAAGATCAACTTAGAGGAAGGCTCCAAACCATCTATTGAACATCAAATGAGACTTAATTAGGATATGCAAGAAGTTGTAAAGAAGGAGATTATCAAGTGGTTGGATGCAGGGCTTGTCTACCCCATTTCTGATAGTTCGTGGACTTCTCCAGTTCAATGTGTCCCGACGAAGGGGGGCCTGATGGTGGTCACCAATGATAAGAATGAGTTGATTCCTACAAGAATGGTGACCTGTTAGAGAGTGTGTAAAGACTATGGCAAGCTCAACAAAGTCACTAGGAAGGATCATTTCCCACTTCCTTTTTTCTTAGATCAAATGTTTGATAGATTGGGCAACCGTACTTTCTATTGCTTTCTTGACAGGATACAACCAAATCCTTATTGCTCCGGAGGATCAAGAGAAAACAACCTTTACATGTCCCTACGGTACTTTCACCATCAAGCGAATGCCATTTGGTTTGTACAATGCACCAACGACTTTTCAAAGCTGTATGATGGTTATCTTCACGGACATGGTGGAGGACTACCTTGAAGTTTTTATGGATGACTTCTCGTTGGTTGGAGATTCTTTTGATAATTGTCTTGAAAATTTAGATAAAGTGTTGGCAAGATGTGAAGAAACAAATTTGGTGCTCAGTTGGGAGAAGTGTCATTTCATGATCGAGGAAGGCATTGTCATTGGCCACAAAATATCAAATAATGGAATTGAAGTTGACAAGGCAAAGATTGAGGTGATTTATAAACTTCCACCTCCAAATTCGATAAAGGGTGTGCGGATTTTCTTAGGCCACGCGGGGTTTTACCGGCGTTTCATCAAAGATTTCTCTATGGTGATAAACCCATTGTGCAAGTTTCTTGAGAAAGATGCTAAGTTTAACTTCAATGATGATTGCATGAGATCCTTTGAATTGTTAAAGTTCAAGTTGACAACTACTCCCATCATCACCGCTCCAAATTGGAGTGTCCCTTTTGAACTCATGCGTGATACAAGTGACGTAGCGGTTGGAGCTGTTTTGGGGCAACGCATCAACACGATTTTTCATCCGGTATACTATGCTAGTAAGACCATGAATTTTTCCCAAGTCAACTATATCGTTACGGAGAAAGATCTCCTTGCCATTGTGTTTGCAATTGAAGAGTTCCTCCCGTACTTGATGGGTGCAAAAGTTATTGTCCACACGGATCATGCGGCACTTCGTTATCTTATGAGAAATAAAGATTCCAAAGCTCCGTTGATGAGATGGTTGCTTTTGTTTCAAGAGTTTGATATTGACATCCAAGATAGGAAAGGGAGTGAAACTCAAGTGGCGGACCACTTGTCTCGTTTGGAGGAGGAGGGGAGGCTGCATGATGGCCTTGAAATCAATGACTCCTTATCCAATGAGCAACTCTTGGCTATTTCAATGAAAGAGGTGCCATGGTTCGCGGATCTAGCAAAATTTCCTAGTGCGTGAAATCATCCCTGGTGAGCTCTCTTCAAACCAAAGGAAGAAGCTCAAACGGGATTGTCAAGATTATTATTAGGAAGAACCATACCTTTTCCAAATTTGTACAGATGGGGTGATTAGAAGATGTGTACCAGAAGAAGAGCAAGGTGAAATTCTTGGGGCTTGTCATCCTTCGCCATATGGTAGTCACCATGGTGGAGCTAGAATGACGGCTAAAGTGGTAAGTTGCGTGTTCTATTGGTCCACTCTTTACAAGGACGCTAGTGAGCTACTGAAAAGATGTGATGAATGTCAACGAGCTGGTGGAATCTCAAAGAAAAATGAAATGCCTCTCACCACCATTTTGGAGATTGGTATTTTCGATGTGTGGGGTATTGACTTCATGGGTCCTTTTGTGAGTTCCTCTAGAAACACCTACATCTTGGTTGTGGTGGATTATGTGTTCAAATGGGTGGAGGCTGTTTCTCTACCCAACAATGAAGCAAGAACTGTGGTGGCGTTATTGAAAAAGAATATTTTCACAAGGTTTGGTACTCCACGGGCTATTATAAGCGATGGGGGGTCACATTTTTGCAACAAGGCTTTTGACACTTTATTTATCAAGTATGGTGTTACTCATAAAGTCACAATTCCCTATCATCCACAAGATAGGGATCAAGTGGAAGTCTCCAACCGGGAGATAAAGAGTATTTTGTCCAAAAAAGTAAACGCTAACCGGACGGGTTGGTCCAAGAAGCTTGATGATGCATTATGGGCTTATCAGACGGCTTACAAAACACCTATCGGAATGTCGCTGTACCGGTTGGTAATCGGAAAAGCTTGTCATCTTCCAGTGGAACTTGAGCACAAGGCTATGTGGGCTCTAAAGAAGTTGAGTCTTGATTGAGATGTAGCCACTAACTTGAGGGTTGCATATTTGAATGAATTGGATGGATTCCGGTACCATGCCTACACAAGTTCATCCTTATACAAAGAAAATATGATATATCTTCACGACAAATACATTTGTAACAAAGAGTTGAAGATGGGCAATCTCGTATTATTGTTCAACTCAAGGTTGAGGATGTTCCCCGGAAAGCTAAAGTCTAAATGGAGTGGTCCTTTAAAATTGTTGGTATGACATTTTTTGGTGCATTTGACTTGAAGAACAAAAAAAATGAAGTATTCCGAGTCAATGGTCACCGGGTGAAGCAATATTTGGGAAACGATGGAGATAGTCACGTCGTGGCGGTCATTCATTTCAATTGATGGTATTCTATGTCCATGCTGCGACATTAAATCAGGCGCTTCTTGGGAGGCAACCTATGTTTTTTTTCCTTTTTTCTTTTGTAGTTAGGTGTTATTTTTTTGGTAACTTGATTTGAAGTGTGCTACAGGGGCTGAGTGTGACTAAAAGGAACGGTGGACAAAAAGGAGGATAAATATTGAAAGAAGTGCGGACCGCATAATTTGGAGTGATGTAGCAAAAGAGCATTGCGGCCACATAATTACCTTGTAGATTGCACAAATGGAGGATTCAAAATGCCAACTCTCTAAAGTTGGTCTGTCAAAACAATGGCCAATTTGTGGTCGCAACAGAAAATCTGCGACCGCTCGCAAAATTCTGCAGACCGCAGACAAGGCACCAACTTAAGCTCACCTGGTAACAGAGTGTGCATCGCAACTGAAATTGTGCGGCTGCACTCGCTCCTCCTTCCCTTAGAAAATAAATAGTATAAATAGAAAGCCAGGGCAACTATTATACTTTTCCCTCTCTGAGCACAAAACTTACACTATAGTTAAATTTCTTGGTGAATCATCTGCCCACATGCCTAACAATTGTGATCACTCATCTCTTGCACTCATTCACATCTGGTATGCTTAAATTCCTTGTTAGAAAATTTTCATTTTTTTAGTTTAATTCGTAGTTTTTTAATTATTTTGAGGCTATTTGTCAATAGAATTCAATTGTGCATTCATGTTGGGGTAAATTGGTAGTGGGTTAACTAGTACATGTTCTATGGGGACTAGGTTAATGTATTTTCATGCCTTTATGTTGTTACCACGTCAAAATTTGCACAAAAATTGCAAACCCTAAATTGAAATACTGAACTGTACGTATATTTTGAATTCTGCGGCCGCACCTTAAATTGTGCGATCCGGAGAAGTTGATTCTAGGGTAGCTAGAGTAAAGAATGGGTCTGCGGCTGCAAGAAAATTGTGTGTACCACAGAATTCCTATTGTGGCCGCAGAACAACCTTTTCACTGTCATTAGAGAGTTTGCATTGTACAACTCAAATGTGCGGCCGCAGAAATCATGTTGCGGCCACAATCAGCCAATTCTCTGTCATCAAAGAGTTGGCATATTTTGGGATTCTGAGATGCAGACGCAAGTGAAATTGTGCGGATCGCACTTCACTTTTGCGGCCGCAATAAAATTATACGGACCGCTGATCCTTACCATGCAAGCATACTGTGTCTGTGACCCTCACTGTGTTCTCTGGTGTATTCTTGCCCATCTCCTGTGTATGCCTTAACATTGAATTGCAACTAACAACTGCCTTTGCTTGATACAGACAATGGTTCGATCTAGAGGCAGAGGCGACACTTCCAAATGGAGGGTGAACCTTCTCGGGGACGAGGCAAAAGAGCTTTACCTATTGCCCAACAACAGAAAATAAAAAAAAATGACAATAGTAGGGAGATGAAGAGGTGCAAATCTCTCCGAGACGAGTTCGTACACCCCGTCTAGGGACGTATCAAAGGGAAACTCAGCCTCTGTTCAGGAACAACCGGCAGTACAGTCCAGGCCGTTAGGAATATTTCAACGCAGGGACGAGCCGTCCTCATCACACAACACTTCCAAAGGATCGAAAAGTGCTAGTCAGGCTTCTGAGCCTTCAGCAGCACCAGTCCCTATGACACAGGTTACACTCCTTCAGGACATACCCGATGATGGTATAGGGGGAGATGCCACAACTGCTGGGATTGAAAGAACAAAGAAGAAAGAGGTTTGAGAGGACCGATTCGTTAGCCTAGTAGCTTTCACTAGTTTCCGCACATGGTGGTTGGCGAGGTCGCTAACACTTGAGAGATAGTTTTTACTGACAGATTTACAGAGGTACAACCCGGCCGTGCTGATGAAGTTTAGAGAAAGCAAAGGGTGGACATGGTTTACCCAGAGTGTGGTGGATGCTAAGGAATACCTTGTCCGAAAATTCTACGCCAATGTTGTGCATATAAAAAAGGGGACAAAGGTGACAAAAGTGCGAAACCTCAAGGTGGATTTGATCAGCACGCACTAAGCACATACTTGGGCTTTGATGATGTCGAGCCAAAAGAATACCTGGAAAAGTGTGCACTTGGGGATGCAGTTCGTCTTTGGTTAGCGGAGATTCTAGCTGCACCAAGACCACCACCACTATGGATCACCGTTGGGGTTCCTATCCACCGAGCACACTAAGCTTCGAAGCAAAAGGGTGGCAATAATTTGTCTGCAGTAGAATGGACCTAATTCAAAATGAGACTCACTTGCCGATTCCTCGGACTATCTTAGTTGCCTCTATTATGGCCGGGTACCCTATCAATGTGGGTTCCGTGATGTCAGCCGACATCTCAGTGATCGCTCGACAGGTTGACTCTTCCTACCCGTACCCCAACACCATTACAGAGTATCTTACGGATGTGGGGGTGGAATCAAGGGCTTTTGATACAAAGGTGAGGCCGAAGAAGCCTTTCTCATGGTACTCACTTATGGATGCGAACAACCCGAAGAGAAAAGGTCAGCCGTCAACCACCACATGCTAGTTTGATGAGCCAGTTGTGGTAATTGTGGATAAAGTTGATGTTCCGTCCACTTTGGCCGAGCCTTCCTTTAGTTCCACAACTATGCCTCCACCATCATCCACAGCCCCTTCTGCAGCTCCGGCCATAGTTTCCACTTCGGCTTTGAAGCCGGTGCCCATGCCAACTGCTCCACTTTCTATGATGCGAGTCTCCCAAATATTGGCGAGCCTCAACAACTGGATGCAGACAGCAACTGCAAAGCTGTCTGACTTATCCAGTGCTGTTGCAACACAGTTTACTGTTCAGGCACCTCATTTTCCCCCGACAGTGGAGGAGACATTGTAGAATATCCTAGAGAACTAGAACACCATCATGGATACCTTGGTACAACACATGTCAGTGATCGAAGAGTTGGGAAAAGAAATAAGGAAGATGAGAAAGTCCCAGGCCAGATCCTGCAGCACCATCAGCACCGGTGGCACCAGCTGGCCAATTTGAGGAGCCAGACTCTGCTGCCGACACTGCCGAGGCAGTGCATCAGATGTTCACCAACCCAGTCACACATAGAGTTGAGGATGATGAGATTTAGTTGGATAAGACTGAGAGCACTGATATTGCTGGGGACACAGAGATGCCCAAGGAACCATAGGGAGTTTTCTTCACTCTCTCCCCTTTCACTCTTATTTCGTTAAGCATTGGGGATAATGTTTATCTTTATTCAAGGGGTGGAGTTTATTTTGATCATATTTGGTACATTGAAACATTTGGCCTATAATAACTTGATATTATTTTCTTTTTTCTTTCTTCTTCTGTATATATTCTCTCTTTTTCTCTCATTATGTGTATTCAGTAGTTTTTGTTTATTAGCTTCTTTATTTTTGTTCCTTTTTTAGTTCTTAGTTTGAGTTAGTAGCTTCTTTGTTTGATTTAGTAGCTTCTTTTTATGTTCTAGTAGATAATAAGCCTTTAGTTTTCTTAATGCCACGGTTCTTTTCAAAGGTAGTTGTTGTGTGAACCAGGTGACTCGTCCCAATGATGGATGGCATGACAACCTTCTTAAGGGAATAAGTCCGTTTTTGGTGTTTAGGTAATAATAGTAGAAGTAATGAATAAAAAACCTAATTAAGTCATGCTCAAAGAGTCAAACGTGCTTCAATTGATATCAAAATGCTTAACTACGTGCTTATGGTTAGAAACAAGATTTTTGAAAGAAATAACTTTAGTTAGTGACTTTGTGACTCTTGTGTTGACTTTAGAAACCATCGAGTGGTTTAATTGAACCATAGTGATTTTCAATCTTGAATGTGGTCGTTGTGGGCTCTCGACTCTATCCTCTTTAACAATCTAGTTGCATGAGGGGTGAGATGCATTGTTGCTAGTCCAAGTACCCGTGCGAAAGGTCTAGAACTTACCCCGAATATATTTTAAGGCGAAATCTTAAGTTTTGCTTGGCTTGAGAAGTGATTGTAAAATTTCCTTGGCCCGTTTGAGTTTTATATTGCCTACCAATGTTGTAATCCCTAGTCAACCCCTTTTAGCATCGAGCCTTTTTCATTTGACAACCATGCTACAAGCCTTTTACCCGTTTTATCGTGACCCTCTCTTGGCAACTGAGCTTTCCTTAACACTCTTGTGAAATAAATGGTTAAAAACGTAAGTTTGCTGGAGAGATGGGGAACTTGAAAAAGGTATCAAGGCACAAAAAGAAAAAAGGAAATGATGAGAAGGAAATACAAGAAAAAAATAGAACAAAATGCAAAAAAGTGAATAAGTGGAAGAGTTGAAAGGATTCACAGAGAGGTAATGATCCCAAACATGGAAAGAAATCAATAAGGGAGAAAATGAATGTAATGATCAAGAAAGAGTGATGTTAAGTCTCTCTAGTTCCCCAAGGAAAAGAAAGTTCCTCAAAGAATTGGCAAAGTGCCGAGAAATGAAAAATGGAGTGCTTAAGGAAAGGTGTAACCACTCACCCATACTATATCTAACCCTAATCCAAAAGCCTTCATTACATCCCAAAAGAAGTCCTACTTGATTCCAATCCTAGTGAGCTTACATTAGTGGCAATCTACATGAGAGGCACGTCTATGATACTTGAAGTCGTACTTGCGACATTCTCTTGAGAGAGATGAATGAACCTTTCATAAATCTTTGGATTAAGTGCTAAATTTTCTTAAGTGAGCCAGGCAAATGAAAAGTAGAGGAGGAAGAGTTTGGAGTCCACCATGACCTACATGATAGAGCAAGAGTCCTTGATGAGTAAAGTCAATTCGTGAAGCTCAAATGTCACATTAGAACTATATGTGCATGAATGTTTAACTTGTCTCCTTGTTGATAATATGTGAGCAGTGTGGGTAATTGTGGTCCCAACTAATGTGTGGATGGCTCACCTTTGGCTCGCTGAAATGATCCGTAACTTTTGGAGGTGGAAACTAATTTATTTGCTTGAGGACAAGCAAAGACTTAAGTTTGGGGGAGTTGATAAGTGGGGATTTTGACTGCTTATTAACGCTTTTAGCTTTAATTTTAGTCCAAAAGCACTGAATTGTGTTCCCGAAAGTAATGAAATTATGCAAAATTGCAGGAATGCTGGAAGTTGGTCTCCCAAGATGAAATTCGACTAAAAAAGAAGTAGTCCGAAGCACAACGCAATAAAGGCCACAGAAGCACAAATGTGCGGCCCACAGAAGAAACTACGGACCGTAGAATTCCATCTACGGCCGCAAACAAAGAGGAAAAATCTAGCAAACATTTGCGCAAAGTGCGGGCCGCACATGAATTTGCGGCCGCAAAGCTGGGCTAAGAGTCGAAGATCATAGAGTATGCAAAAAGACCAAGTCCAGGAGCCTTTGTAAATTGCGGACCGCACAAGAATTGTGCGGCCGCAGTCCTAAATCTGCGGATCGCATACGACTTGCCTTGCAGCTGCAGTCCAGAAATTTTCGGCCGTAGAAGAATGCCTCGCGATCGCAAAACTCCAGCTCCTGCCAGATGAAGAAATCTGCAGACCGCACATGAAATTGTGCAGTCGCAGAACCTCCAAGGGGTATTTTTATCCGAGATTTTGCAGCCTTATATAAATAGACGAGTTTCACAAAATTAGGTCAAGTTTGAACCTCTAAAGTTGCTGTAGCCGTTTTTCTTTACTATTTTAGGAAGTTTTACTTTTCTTTGGTGTATTTACAATAGATTTAATCATTTTAAGCTTCCATTATGAGTTTAATTAGTTTTTCTTCCTTGTTTTCTTCAAACCCCATTATGAGTAGCTAGACTTTTACTAGGATTGTGACCCAACCCTAGTGTGTAAACCTTATGGGTATCTAATTTAATACTTGTTTATAATTGGGTGTTGATAATTTAGCCTAGTTCATGGTTCAGTTTTAGAATTAATGGTTGCAAAGACTGATTCATGCCTATTTGACTTAGTCTTTACTTGAGAAAGAAAGACTTAGTCTAGGATAACTTAGCTAGCAAGGAATTTGGTCAATCGAGAGATTGATTAACCCAATTAAATGGTTCAACCTAGAGATAGTAATAACCCGACTTGAGCTATCAACTGTTTTGGGTGATATCCATTTGGTCTTGAGAAAGCCAACGGGGGTAAAATCACTCTCTGACCTAGAGGTAATGAGTGGGTAATTTAGAGTTGCTAGCTATTATACATCCCCAATCAACAAAAAAAGCATTAAAGTCTTTATCCCATTAGGCAAACACCTAGTTCATGGTCACAACCCTAGGCTTTTTATCTATTTGGAAAAACCTTAAAAATAATTTTCTCTAGTCTTCTTTCTTTATTTTTCAATCATTAGAGTAAAATTTCTCATTAGTTTCGGGAATCGTGCTTCTTTGATGTTTCTCATGGCTGACACCAACTCCACTATACTAATGTTGAAGTTGTATTCCGATAACTTGGGGTAAGAAGGATTATGTGACCCCGACGCTTCTTTATCCTGCAGTGATCTATTGTTCCGATCGCAATCAGTCCTTCTGTCAATAGGCAAACCTGTCCGTTGTACGAAAGCCTCTGTCGCGCCTTCGGTCCATTCGTAGGGAAAAATCCGGCCCCTCGAAGTCCGTCTGTCCATGTCGTAATCGTCTTTTGACTTTTCTCTCTTCTACTCCCGTCCTTTGGTCGATGATAGAAAACCAACCTGATCATCTTCGATCCTTATCTTTGATTCGTACCATTTGTAGAATCTGCCCAAGTTGTTGCTTGAAGCTCAAGTAGGCTTTCCTTCAGTTTTCGGGAAGCATCTGAACTTATCAGATTCAATCCCTTGGTGAATGCTTCAGTCGCCCATTCATCCGGGATAGCTGGGAGCAACATTCTCTTCTTTTGGAATCGGGTAACGAATTCTCGTAGTAACTCAGACTCTCTTCGTGCAATTTTGAATATGTCAGCCTTTCAGGCTTGTACTTTTCTGGCCCTGACATGAGCCTTGATGAAAGAGTCCACGAGCATCTCAAAGGAGTCTATGGAATGCTCGGGTAATAGTGAATACCACGTCAAGGCTTCCCTCATGATAGTTTCTCCAAATTTCTTCATCAAAACAAATTCAATTTCGTGAGGAGCTAAATTATTTCCCCTCACCGCCCGTAAGTGGTAACGTGCTCCTGAGGGTCTGAAGTTCCGTAATACTTTGGCACATTGGGCATTTTGAACCGCTTCGGGATTAATTCTGGTACCGCACTTGGCTTGTATGAAAATTGAGTATACTTCTTTGAGTCCGGGCCTTTTAGCACTGGTGGCGCGCCTCGGATTTGGTCCATGCGGGCGTTCACTTTCCTCATAAATCGTAAAAGTTCATTCTTGAAAGGATCGTTCTCGTTATTCAGGCCGGATCCGCTCTCCCAGTCCGATCGGAGCCAACTTCTCCTCTAGGAGTGTTGTTGTCGACCCGCTATGTTGTTTGATTCGTGGGAGCACCAGGAGGAATCAGATCTCATCTATTCATATTACTTGAAGCCCCCGACAGCGCCTGTTTCAACTCCGTCATAATCTTATCCTGTTACATGAGGTGGTCTAGAATGATCGCCTGTTGCTCTTGCAAGACCCTTACCGCGTCAACGACATGTTCCTCCTCAGTGTCATCGGGAGTTGTCTCCCGAACATGTCGAGGATACTTTCTGTCATGCATCGGTGTAGGGCCATTCCCCCCATTGTGGGTGTCACTGATTGAGTCCTCGAAATGAGGCTGGTCCCCTTGAATCTCGAGATTGTGCGTGTTGTTAACAACGTTATCTGTCATTTGTTATGATTTTTTCTAGGACAAAATAATCAAAACATGTTAGTAAAAAAGACAAGGATCAATTTAATCGCACGGCTGTCTAGGCCCCATGGTCAGCGCCAAACTGTTTACCTCGTAAAACAGTACAATTGAATTTATACGTAGTTTCTAGACAAGTAAATTGATCCTGAAATAATAAAATAATTGAAGAATTATGCAATATTTAGCCTTGAGATGGAGACAAAATAACAGAAATAGTAGTTCCGGGAATAGAGTTTTCGGGCACAACAACAATGAAATCAAGAAGCAAGAAGATAAGATTGTATTAAGCTTTGAATAGAATGTTGCATGAGTTTGTCAGAAATTCCACCTACAATGATAATTGAGCTCACTATTTATAGCTACATCTGGGGAAGGAGGTCCTAGGATCGTGCCCCTCTTTAATATCAATTATGAGGGTCATGATGAAGATGTACGGTGAACATAAATGCCAAATTAATGGGCAATCATTCTTAATGCCATGAAATATTCTCTATTAAATGCTACCGGGTGAAGAGTATTCATCACATCTTTATGAGCGTTATTCTTTCCGGTGACAAACGAAACAGTTGCCTTTGGTTTTGGCCATCCCTCCATCTTGGGTTCCACGTATCCCTCTTTTGGACGGCCACGTGTCATATCATATTTTACCCTATACAAACCTAACTCTAAAAAAATTGTATAATACTTGCAAATTGTTATGAAACTCCAAGATATTTCTTTACCAACTATCATCTCTTTTATTACCTAGAATACTATGCATGTAGCAATTAACTTAGCATAGTCTTAAGATCATCAACGTGTCTATGTTGGAATGTCATTCAACTAGTTCTAATATTAGTTTACCTCATATACCTGTATATTAGATAGTTTACACGGGCCAAACAATAAAAAAGAGAATATTTCATTACCTAGTTCAATAAGGTAAAATTAATAATCAAAATTTTATTTGATTGTAGTATCCAAAATATTAGGAAGGTAAGCTAAATTACATTTGTACAGTGTGAATCTACTTTTTAAAGGGTAAAACAGACGAATGAGAATATTTATAAGAGTTTTTGTATTTCTAATATAGTACTAGTCTTAAGGTACGCGCTTTGCGCGTGTGCCATATTCAATGAGTAAAAATCTACTTAAATATTATATTTAAATTATAAAATAAAAGTATAAATTCCTAAAGGTATTGCATAACTAACTCTATAAAGAAATATAGAATTGAAATTGGTTTTTAACGACATTGTTTAAATGAGATCACTATTTAAATAGTTTTAGGATCTTAGGGTCCAACCCTTAATCTTAAGACTACAGTATATAGTATCTAATTGTCCTTACTTTTGAAAGCTAAAAATATCATATAGAATACCATTATTAAGGAATTAAAAGTTTTGATTAAAATATCATGGTTCGATTTCTCCTTTTATAATAGAATAAACAACTTACATTTACCTTTTAAGTATATATTCCGTCGAATTCTAATATCTTCCATGCTAATCTTATTGATTCTAATTTTTTTTTTAAAAGTCCAAATCACATTGACATGGATGTAACTATCATTTATGCTAATTTCATTGTAAAGGTGTTATATATTTCTTATTACAAAGGTAATATGCACCATCACTTAATTGGAAAGATATAAAGTAGTGAACAAACATAAATTCTCTAAATTTCGAAAAGGGAAACAGGAAGAAGTCAAACCTTGATACTTACAAACTTACCTTTTAAGTATATATTCCGTTGAATTCTATTATCTTCCATGCCAATCTCATTGAATTCTAATTCTTTTTAATTCTAAATCGTATTGACATGGATATAACTAATATCCTCCATGCTAATTCTATTGAAAAGGAAAGATAAAGAACAGGGAACAAACATAGTTTCTCAAAATATCCAAAAGTAAAGAAGTAAGAACTCAAACCTTGATACTCACAAACAATCAACTACTCTTTTTTTTCTTCATAAGGTATAATATTGTATCTGTTGCTTTATATAAAAATTATGTTGCATAAATCCAATTATATATAAGTTAGGGGATTTTAAGACTTTACAATAGAATACACATAATCTAAAACCTGAACATGGAAATCTTTATTCAATACTGATCATAACAGTAACACGTTTATGCTAATGCTTCCAAAGAATCAATCAAAGAGTAAAAGTAAACGAAAACCAAATACACAAACTCCCAGAAGAACATCAGGCTGAAAACCAATCCCATAAATGTAAAGGAAAAAGAAAAAGAAAAAGAAAAAGAAAAGATTTAGCCTTAAAATACGTGAATGATATCTTAATGAAGACAGTTGACAAAGGTAAACTTATGGCAAAGAAATTCTTTTTATAGACGTGCTTTTGTAATTCAAGTGTAATCTTATTTGTTTCTGCATGTTTATATTAGGAAGAGGAGACTGAAATTTAAATGCATAGGACGGCAAGTAAATTTCATATATTTATTATTCATAGTTGTATTAAATCTTTTAACTAATAAAATTATTCCTAATCTAATTTAGTATAAAATAATTTAATTAACTAACTAAATAGAAAAAGGAAATAAATAAAAACACAGGAAGAATCCTAAATAGTAGAAAAATATTTAAATGATTATATAAATAATGTAATTACGCTTTTATCTTATGTGAATTCTATTTTTAAAGTCTGAAAAAAGCCAACATTTCGCTAAAGACCTTCGTGCTTTTAATATACTATATATAAATATAGATAGATATAGATATAGATAGATAGTTATAAATGAAACTCATAATTTTCCTTTCTTGGTTATATAGACTACTTTTGTTTTTTTTACTTTTACACATAATAATAATACTGAGGTGAATCAAACAAAGTATGATTTAGTAGTTATCAAAATATAACAATTACTGTGATTACATCTCAATGCAAGTACTAAAAATATTTGATGTGTCACAGTCACAACATTAAAAGTAATAATAACACTGAGGTAAATCAAACAAACTAATCGTATATTATTTTTCCCCTTTGGTGGACTAGCATACTCCTAATGAAGAGCAAAAATTTAACGACTCAGAAATTATGAAATGTGGATTAAGTACGTCAAGATCAGTAGATAATAAATGAAAATATGATCAATTTTGTCAATTCAATTTCGAATATCCAAGTAGGTCAATATTTCGAACCAAATAAACTCTAAAGTTTTATAAATATAGGAAAACTTGTATACAGATATTCAGTTTAATAACTAAATAAATATAATATGCTATACTTGTTTGGTGAAAACTTTTTCAAACGGAAAAAACAATTGGTTGGATGACTTATATCAACTCCTAATTAACAATTTGTATTGTAGTTGACTGTAGTGCTGAGTTAATTAGATGATCTTGCTGCTGAAGTTTGTTGCAATTATTAGTTCTACTGCTTGAATTACTAGGTCTGTTTATGCTACTTCCTTGGCACTGTGGTGTTTGTAAAATAAAACTGGAGAATGAGCATTAACCTGTAGAGGTAATAGGTCGATCCTAAAACGAACGGCATTCATATATGAAAGTTACAGTTTAAATCTGATAGCTAAAGCTATCAGGTGGCTTGGCTATCGCCAAACTCTCTTTATCATTTGATATTCAGTGTTACAGATTCCTTCAATATTCGAGTTGAAACATACAACACAAATTTTCTTTTTCAGCTACACTATTGTTTATCTGCTGAATACAGCAATTTCCTTTTTCTTTCTACATGCTTGTTTCCTGGCAAGGGCAGTTAGACATGAAGTGTATTTTTGGTATCGTTATAAGGACAAAAAGAATGAAGTATGTAAGCATCAGTTGATCAATCTTCAGAAGAATATCTTGATGTTATTGCCTGAGATTTTGAGAAGAGACTAAGAAAAACTTTCAGCCAAAGAATGAGATGTAAACTGATTTACTCCAAAATATGGAGAAAATCATTGAGATGCTGAACCATCTTCATACCATATGTACTTCACCACCCATTCCAAGCTCTGTCATGTATGAACAATATGCCATCAGAAAATTTCTTTGACAAGCTAAAAAGAGGAACTTCATTAAACCAATATCATAACTTAGATTATGCAAAATAAGAAAAGGAGTGGCTTTAGAGTTGTATTAGTTGTCTGGCTCAAGTTTCTGCACAGAACCAGAAAGATGAGCTTAAGATTGGTAGGTTTGCATATAGTACCTTTATGCAATCAGGTAACTCTGAGTCGTCTTTTATTCTAGTATGACTCTGCAAATGAAGAGTTTAAGAAACATGTGAATTAGAGATCAAATGCATTTCCATCATGACACTGACATGGGGAAAATGTGTCACTTGAAAGCACAATTTTAGGTAAACTAGTACTTAAATATATACTTGGAGATGATTTTTTTTTTTTTTTGTTGAAGTCTTAATTGCTAGTAGAAAAGATAGTCACAGACGCATTTAACTTGGATTAATAATCATGTCTGACAGAAGTTACCTCTGTGACCAAATGGCAGGAGGCATAAAGATTTGCGGCTGATGATGAAACGAGAATCACAAGTGCAGAATCAACAGTTGACGGTCTGTAGCACAAGTGCTCATGACCCGGCAAGGCTAGTACTACCAGGTGCTTGGCAGTCCTCTCCATGTATTCGGTAGCTCTAGCAGCCTTAAGATAGAACCTGTATCGGTCGGGACAAAAGCCGTATAAAATAGATGGATGGCTCTTTACTTATTTGGCATGGGTAAGGCAAAATCATCACACTACTAGAAAACAGCAAAAAAACGACCAAAAATTAGCGATCAACGTTGGTCTGTCCAAAAAAGCGACCAACTTTGGTCGCTAAACTGGTGAAAATAATAAAATAATAATCTTAAATACATTTGCGACCAAAGTTGGTCGCAATATTCGTCAAATTGTTGACCGGACTGGTCAGACCTGTTTGGTCAAAGAAATTTCAAGATTAGCGACCAACGTTGGTCGCTTAAGAGGACCCACGTTTAAAATTAGCGACCAACTCTGGTCGCTTAATAAGGGGCAATTTTTGGGCGAGATAAGCGACCAACGATGGTCGCTTATCTGGAAAATATAAATAAATCAGATTTTCATTTGGCGACCAACGTAGGTCGCTAATGTTAAAGTATATATATTTGCGACCAAAGTTGGTCGCTATCATGTCAACATTTTGTATTTACTGTCTAAATAATATAAGTGTAAGCCGTTAACGCTTTTGTAATACAAGGGATGAATATGCAGTTAAGTTGTACTAAGGAGCGTGCGTGCGTATCCATATATATATATATATAAGAACATGAAGTGCTCGGAACACAGTGACGGATTTTTTTGGTATTGATACACTTGGACTTTTAACTTATCGATTTACAACCTACGTACTCATATGCATGTATATGTATTAACAATAAATTAAAACATCTCGATTATATATATATATATATATATATATATATATAAATATATAAGCTACATTCGATATAATATTAGCTAATGCACTAATACTTAGTGCATAGTGTAGTATAGTATTCATATACTAAATGTATTGCATATACTAAGTGTATAGTATAGTGTATTATATGATACACTTTACTCTCTCTCTCTCTCTCTCTCTATATATATATATATATATATATAAGAACATGAAGCGCTCAAAACACAGGGACGGGTTCTTTTAGGTATTGATACAGTTGTAACGATGAATCACCGTTATAGTATAATATATATATATCTTGATATATAATACACTATACTATATAATAGACTATACTATACACTTAATAGTATAGTGTATTATATAATAGACTACACTATACACTTAGTATATATATATACAATTATATTATACTATATATATATATCGAATATAGCTTTAATATTTATATAAATATA
>MCJB01043798.1:2752-17747 GCA_002018475.1 Nicotiana obtusifolia | reverse complement strand
TTAATATTTCAAAAATATGGAAAACCAACACCGGCGCCTCTAGTATCAGAGCCAGTGGGGAAGTAAGGATGTGATTCTTGTTTTTAACATACTGTTATGTGGTACTGCTAGATCTAGTTTATAACTCACAGATCTCTTCATTTATGGTTAAGTTTGAGAATTGTTCTTACTTTATCTTGTTATAATGCAAAGATGTTAGATCTGATGATAGATCTACAGATCTACTTATTCTTTTCTTTAAAATGGTTAAACATATGCTTGTAATACAAAGAATCTTTGAAGATGACACTGGGATCCTTTCGGATCTGCACTGTAAGCGTGATTCCCAAGGATTATGGCAAGGTGATGCCTGTAAATGTACCTGGTAGGCTTGCAGATGGTTTAAAAACTTTTGGGTCATTTAGAAGTAATTCTTTGTAGAACAATCATAAACATTAGCCCTTTTGAGTAAAAGAATTAGTATACTTACAGATCTACCCTCTACATCTATCGCTAAGCACTATAGTAAAATAAAATCTGAACAGACCTCTTATAAAACCTTAAAAGTTATAGATCTATGAAGTTTAACATCAGATCTGACTCTTCCACATACAGTACAATTAAGAACTTGAATAACTTCTTTATGAAACCACTTGGTCTCTTGAGCCAAGGATAGGAAGCAATTTACAATTATTACTATGTCATACTTCCACTCCCTCTCTTCTAGATCTACGAGTTCATCCTCCTCCTCATCTTCTTCCAATTTTAAGCTCAAAGAAGAGATTAGTTTCTCTGATTTACAGCAATCAATTGACGACTGAAAAATCCCCAAACATCCCTAGTCAACAATTTACAAGTCTCACAAATGGAGCTTGACAAGTGATTATCACATGTCTACTATTGAGCAGACTATTCCTCTGGAATCAGACCATGAGGAAATCAAACTTCTCAATATTAAATCTATTGAAAAATATAGGAAGAATTATAATTACATCCATTTTGTCTTGGTACAAATAGCCGCTAAGCCTTTATCTAGAGAAAGATTGGACACTTCACTCCTGCTCTGTCTTAGAGATTCTAGATTTCTAGAGTTCAATGATTCATTGTTAGGAATGGTAGAAACCAGTCTTTGCAATGGTCCAATTTATTTCGACTGTTTCCCTAACTTCACAGTGTCTCTTAAAGATAGAAATATTTTAGATGCCTTGACCCTTAATGTTAAGACTTCTAACTATAAGACTAAATCTGGTTCTCTTCCAGTAACTATTATTTACAGAATCCAATATAAGGCAATGAGTTCTGCCTTTAACACTGGAGCTATGAGGACTACTCACAAAGGTGAAACAGTTCTCTTTTAGACAGATCTGCAAAGGTCTCATCTGTCTATTCCAAGACCAATCTCTTGGAATCAGGTAGCTCTCCCTGAAAACTGGCTACTGCAGGATGCCACTCCTGCCCAAAAGCCACAAAACACGACGGTTTCCCAGATCCAACAACTCCCTTCAGGATCTGTGCTAGTTTCTTTTTAGAGGTCCCTTAGCCAAAGAATAAGTTCCTCTGCCTCTTCGCAGTCTGAAATTCCACCGATTCATTCTGCTAGACATTCAGTGTCTTCGTATCCTACTAGAATCGAGACAGTAGACTTCGAATCTAGAGTTCCACAAGCTAGGTATAAGGTAGAAAAACCAGAAACGGTTCCCTCTGCCGACACTACCTACAACAGACCAGATTCTCCTACCTATACGTCACTAGGTGCCGAATTAGGAGATGACAACATCGTTGGTGCTTTGGAGATTGAATTTGAAATTGATAAAAAAGGTCTCCAAAAGGAATTTTACTCTCTTGAAAATCTTCTCAAAAGAACTTGGTTTTTAGAAAAATACAAAGGAGAAGAAAGAAAGAAAATTCAAACAATTTTCTATGATAGTTTAAAACTCATAAAACAACAAATTAATTTTTTTGAATGGGTTGAAATTTATGCTGATTATAACCAGATCGATTTCCCTTTTTCAAACTCAATCAATGTTTCAAAAATATGAAAAACCAACACCGGCGAAGAAGTTATTTCCGAACTTCCTCCGTCACAAGGATTTTCGACAAGCTTTGCTAGCAGCTCTGCTACAGCCTCACCTTTTAAAAAAAGAGTTGATACTGAGCCGATCACTGGCAAAGATATTAAAAATATTTTTGAACAAAATAATTACACTAACAAGTATTTACAAACTCTTGGAGAATACTTAGTTTCAAATTCATCTTCAGCTTCTCTGAAGAAGCCAACAGTAGGAACATCTACTCCTACAACTCCTTTATTTAAGCCATATGAAATCCCTAGAACCTATGCTAGAGAGCTTGCTATGCACCGGTCTATAGATCCTCCCAAACTCTCTGCACTACAATAGAGAATAGCGGAAATAGAAAAATCCTTAACAATCCAGGACACTCCAGTCCGATAAACCGAAGATTCTTCTTCTAAGGTCATATGAGCCTTAGGAGAAACCGATTCAGATAATGAATCTGAACAATTTTCACAAATTTCTCTAGAAGACAAGCCTCCTCTAGACATAGCACCTATTAAGTCAGAAGTTCCCAATTGGCGAAAGCCTAAAAAACTCTATTACCCTAGAGCTACACATCCTGACGTGGTCTAAGAAGAGCGACCTAATACCATACAGAATAATTATAATGCTCATAACATCTATGAGTGGAATATCGATGGATGTTCCGAATATAATATTCTTGCCAAATTACAGCAGATGACCATGGTAGCAACTGCTTACAAAACCACCTACAACTGTTCCGACCAAAGTACTACCCATGTTCTAGTCGCTGGTTTTACGTGCCAACTTAAGGGGTGGTGGGATACCCATTTAAGCGACGCGGAAAAACAACAAATTTTTCAAGTCGTAAAATTAGACGAATTAGGACAATCGATCCTAAAAGACGGTGAAACAATTCCTGATTCAATCAATACGCTGATTTATACAATCATCAAAACTTTCGTAGGTTGTCCAGGTATTTTTAGAGAAAAATCCTCTGAAATACTTAACAACCTAAAATGCAAAACTCTTTCAGACTTTAGGTGGTATAAGGATTCCTTCCTCACCAGAATCTATGAAAAACCAGATGGGAACCTCCCTTATTGGAAAGAAAAATTCCTAGATGGCTTGCCTAAGTCCCTTAGAGATTTAGTCAAGGAAGAGTTTCAGAATCAATATTCCGGTGATATTATTCCCTATGATCAAATCACCTACGGCCAGATAGTTAGCCAGATTCAACAAGTTGCTCTCAAAATCTGTAGGCAAGATAAGATGCTTAGGCAACTTGCCAAGGATAGGGCACAAAGACGTAGAGACTTAGGAAGTTTCTGCGAACAATTTGGTCTTCCTTCGTGCAAAAGTAAGCCTCATAGGAAGAAAAGTTCTAAACCTGATTCCTCCAATATTAGAAAATACAAATCCTATAGGAAAAGGAAACCTTCCTACACAAAAGGCAAGCCTTCCAAATCCTTTACTAAGGACGGAAAGGCTTCTACTTCAACTGGCAAATGTTTCAAGTGTGGAAAGCCAGGCCACATCGCCAAATTTTGCAAAGTCTCTCAGAAAATCAAAAGCCTACAACTTGACGAATTCACCCTGAACAAAATAGAGAATTTGCTTGTTGAATTAAGCGATTCTTCGGATATTACAGATAATGAAATATCCGGTGATGAGCAATTAACAATATACTCGAAGATGATCTAGATTCATCTTCTTCAACCTCACAAGGATCTGACCAGGACGACCTCCCTCAGATCAATGTTCTCACGAAAGAACAAGATCTTCTCCTTGAAGTAATTGGTGATCTTCAAGATCCTGAACTTAAAAGGGATTATTTAGGAAAACTCAAGACGGTCCTTAACAAGCCCTCAACACCCTCTTCATCAACTCTTTAAAATCATCCCCAGGTAGCTAATACCTACAACATTACTGATATTCTTAAGAGATTTCCCTCTGATAGCCCTAAGGTAGCAAAAGTGACCATCTCAGATCTCCAATCTGAGATAGCACACCTAAAGGAAGAGATGAGGAAAATAAAAGCTAGACAACAATTAGATAGACTTGTCCTCCAACAATTATCCAGTGAGCCACAAAAGCTCAAAGAAGCTGTACAGGTTGTTGCAACCTCTGACCAAGACGATGATGAAGAAGAATCCTTCTTAGGACACCTCTCCTCGATTAGGGTTAAGAAGTATCACGTTAGAATCACTCTCATCGTCGGTGAGTCCTTTGTTTGGACTGGTATAGCTTTATTTGACACTGGTGCAGACATAAGCTGTATCCAAGAAGGTGTCATTCCAACTAAGTTTTTCGCAAAAACCAAAGAACGCCTAAGGGCCGCCAATGGAGAAAAACTTAAAATCACTTACAAGCTTCCTTCTGTAAAGGCCACCATCTCTCCAGACAACTGGAACTGGTACATCCAGACACCATTTCTCTTAGCAAAAGACCTTTGCAGTGCAGTAATTTTAGGTACTCCCTTCATTCAACTTTGCAAACCATACTTGGTTACGAACAAAGGCATTCATGTGGATTATCCCACAAGCAACGTCCTTCTTCCTTTCCATAAGCCTCCAACTTATGCAATCATACATTCTTTGCAAAATAAAGAAAAACAAATTATATTTTTAAAAGAAGATGTTGCTTTCCAAAGAATACAGAAGCAGTTAACTGATTCTGTAATTTCTTCTAAAATTAAAAGTTTAGAAGTTAAGGTTCAACAGGAGCTTTGTTCCGATTTGCCAATGGCATTTTGGAAACGTAAAAGGCACATTGTTGGGCTTCCTTACGAGCCTGACTTCGACGAGAAAAACATCCCAACTAAAGCTCGACCCATTCAAATGAATCACGAGCTTACAATGCATTGTCAAAAAGAGATCAATGATCTCTTAGACAAGAAGATAATTTCCCCTTCAAAGTCCCCCTGGGGTTGTGCAGCATTCTATGTCAACAAAAATACCGAGATCGAACGCGGAGTCCCTCGCTTGGTTATCAACTACAAACCTCTTAACGTAGCTCTTAGATGGATTAGGTATCCTATTCCTAACAAGAAAGACTTATTACAAAGAGTCTATGCTGCCATAATTTTCTCTAAATTTGATCTAAAATCTGGATTTTGGCAAGTACAGATTGACCCAAAAGAAAGGTACAAAACTGCTTTCACAGTCCCTTTCGGACAGTATGAATGGACGTGATGCCATTTGGATTAAAGAACGCCCCTTCTGAATTCCAGAAGATAATGAATGACATCTTTAATCCATATTCCAGTTTTGTTATAACTTATATAGACGATGTCTTAGTTTTCTCAACAAACATCGACCAACATTTCAAACATCTATCTATTTTCTTTAACACTATTAGAGAAAATGGATTAGCTCTGTCTAGAACTAAATACAGCTTATTCCAGACAAACATCAGGTTCCTTGGTCATAACATCCAACAAGGGACCATTATTCCTATTCAGCGATCCCTCCCGTTTGCTGACAAATTCCCAGATCAAATCCTAGATAACACACAACTTCAAAGGTTTCTTGGTTGTGTCAACTATATTTGCGATTTCATTCCGGGATTAAACATTCTGCTAAAACCCCTTCACGACAGATTGAAGAAGCCTCCGGTTCCTTGGACGGATGCCCAAACCAATGTTGTCAAGCAACATAAGTTGAAAGTCAAGAATCTCCCTCTCCTAAGCCTCCCCAATCCATCTGCTTTTAAAATAGTAGAAACAAATGCATCAGATTTAGGGTACGGTGAAATTTGAAATAACTTAGTAATAATAAAGAAAGGATTATTGCTTATACTTCTAAACATTGGAATAATTCTCAACAGAATTATCTTACAATTAAGAAAGAAATTTTGGCTATTGTTCTATGCATATCAAAATTTCAATCAGATTTATTAAACCAAAAATTTTTACTTCGCATTGACGGTAAAGAAGCTAAATCTGTTCTACAGAAGGATGTGTAAAATATTGCTTCTAAACATATTTTCACCAGATGGCAAGCTATTTTATCAATTTTTGATTTTGACATTGAATACATAAAGGGAAGCTCAAATTCCATACCCGATTTTCTAACCGTGAATTCCTTCAAGGCAGATAACATGCCTAAAAAGCCAAAGCCCCCGCGGTTAGCCTTACCAGCCCTGGAGGAGAAGCAACAACAACAGGTTATTACACAATAGCCTAAAGATACATCAATTTCAACAGTTGTTCAACAACAACAGACAACAGCAGCAGTTGCGACAAAACAGCAAACAACAGAAGCTGGACCAAGCCAGCCAAAATGTAGATCGCCTGCAGACTATGCCATGAAAGGCATCCCAATGGTGGTCTCATCACGGCCGATTCCGGCCAAACCAATTTCAATTATCCAACCTCGAAGATGGGCAGATATCGCCGAAGAAGAACCCTCTTCTGAAGATGATATTCAATTTGCACAGCCGCATACTTCACAGTGGACGGCAAAAGATTTCGAAAAATGGATACAACTCATGGGCCTTACTTCAGAAGCACCCATGACTCCTCTCAACCAAGAAGAGGTGGCAAAGTCAATGGCGCAACTCCTTGAAGCAGCCGCCATATCTTCCGCCTCAACTTCAGCTGTGGTTGCAAAAAGCACCACGCCTTCAACCGTGGCTGCCCCAAGCACCACAAAGAAAGAAGTGGTGGTAAAAAACCCCACTAAAAGACAAGTGGTGGCCAAAAGCCCCATTACACAGAACATGGTGCCTTCTGCACCTAAGCAGGCGCTCTCTTCATCCGTGCCTCAACCAATTTTTTCAGTAGGTCCTTATTCGGAGGAACCTCAATATATTAAGAACGAAATGACTTACTCACTTGTTCAAACCGAGCCACATCTTTGCGATTCTAAGCCTCTAGTAGTAGCCAAAAAGATGCTCAACCCAACATCCAACTTTCTCCAAAAAACTCCTGTTCATAACCAGAAGTTTTATGAATTTATCCTCACAGACACTCACTCTTGTCTGTTCAAACCTTTTTTGGACAAAACCCAAACCTACATCACCCATACCACAGTATGGATAAACAAAATCATCTTACCAAAGGAATGGGGGTGATCATCCTATGAAAGTCAGAAAACTTTCCCAGCCATTTTCCCCCCAATTTTTCAATTACTATGATTATACGGATGCGTGGTTTAATGTCCTTACCTTTCAAAACCGCACCAACAGACACTCATATTTTCTCCTTTGGGGCAAAACTTTGCCAGTAGATTTTCCCCAATGGTTCTTGCACCAATGGTTGCCTATTTACGACCATTTGACAGATATATTTCCTCCGCCAGTGAAAGGATTTGAGTATTTCTGTTCCAGATTTCACGGAGATCAGCATATTCCTCAGTTGCTCTAATTTTCCCTCAGATTCCACATCCCATGGATATACACGCAGAAGTTTATTTTCCATAAGCGAGAAGGATTCAGAGGTATGCCTTGGTTAGCCCTTCAAGGCTATTGTAAGTGGTACAAGGCATGGAGGGATGTCACGGAAACTTACTTACCAGCAGTTGGAAAATGGTTTTCCAGCAACCCCAAATTTCTGTCACCTACAGATGTAGCAAACACTTCATTTTTGCAGCAGAGAAGGCTAGTTCAAGCAAAGTTAGCAGGCTCTACCAGCAAAGAAGACTACATCCAGGAGATGGAGAACCTTCTACAACAGCTCAAGGGAAAGGTTCTCGATCAACATTTATCCAGTTCATCTGAAGAACCATCAGAATAAGAGGATGACCCTGACTATGACCCAGAATAAGTCAAAATCAGGACCAATTTGTCGCTCTCATCAGACATGACGCCAGCAAAGAATTTTTCAGAAAGTACTGTAGCAATGTTACTGTGGATTACTATGCACTTATCACTGTAGATCACTGTAGCAAAATACTGTATACTTTCACTGTAGCATTTCACTATAGCACGGTCTATAATTCTATGAATAGACCCCCTCACTCACGGAAGAGGGCATTCATTTTTCCTCTCCGAAATTTCAGATTTCTCACATTTCCTCTCTCTAAACCTCTCAACACTTAGGAGCTCTATACCCTGTAAGCTTCTAAGTTTCAAGTTTTACTATCTGTATTTTAAATTGTTATCAATTATACTTCTGGTCGGCTCTGCCGCCAGATTTTATGCTTTAATCTTGTGTTAGCATTTGGTCGGCTCTGCCGCCTATTTTATTTAGCATACGTTTGGATATGGTCTGCTTTGCCGCCTGAGTTTTATTTATTGCTTCCTGTTCCTTACATTCCTCGTATTTTCGGTCTCATCTGTCTATTCCAAGACCAATCTCTTGGAATCAGGTAACTCTCCCTGAAAACTGGCTTCTGCAGGATGCCACTCCTGCCCAAAAGCCACAAAACACGACGGTTTCCCAGATTTTATACATATATATATATATATATATATAAATATACTGTAGTAATAAATATATACATATATATACTATAGTATTTTATATACATATACACGTATTATATAGAACATAGTAGGTTTGGAGCGACCAAAATTGCGACCAACGTTGGTCGCAAATTTCAGTTTTAAAATTTTCAGATAGCGACCAACGTTGGTTGTAAATTTCAGTTTTAAAATTTTCAGATAAGCGACCAACATTGGTCGCAAATGTTGGTTGCTTGTTCTAATTACAGAAACAAAAGCGGGCTTTCTCCTTATTTCGCTCAAATTTCCCAAATTTCATATTTTTCAAACCCTAATCGCACTCCCCACCCCGCGACACCACGCCCCGCCGCAGCTCGTCGCCGTCGTCGCCGCCGATGCCCGTTGCCGCCGCTGTTGCTCCTCGCCGCCACTGCTCAGGCGCCTATCTCTCTCCTTCTCCACATACAGAAAATCAAGGTTAGAGAGTTGTCTTGAAATTTTATCTTTTACTACTTTTTACTTTGCTTGTTAGAGCCTTTCTTCCCCATCTTTTTATGAACTCAAATGAGTAAATTAGCTTTTCCGATTAGCATTTGACTTATCTTTTCAAATACTGTTAGTTTTCCGGATTAGCATTTTTCGATTAGCATTTCCCGATTAGCATTTCCCCATCTTTTTATACTGTTAGTTTAGTTTAATTTGTAACGAATTCTACCTAAACAAATTAAACTAATTGGGAAGCATGTTCAAATTTTATAACGATAATGTAAAATGAAGTAATTTATGAAGAACACAAGTAGCATTATCTTGAATAAAACATGTACACATACTGAACTTTTAGTTTATGAATTGAACTTTTAAGATATGAATTAACTTTTAGTTTGGAAACTGAAATTTTAGGATATGAAATTAATTAACTAGAAAAATATTGGAATATGAATTAACTAAATTAATTTCCTCTTGTTTTATTTGTATAGATGGAACATCGTACTTGGATGTACAATAGGAATTATCCTAATCGACGGGGATTGAGGGAGGATTTTGTAGAAGGGGTGGATGACTTTATTAGACATGCAATGTCACTTCCACCATACCTAATTGAAGGAGTAATTAGGTGCCCTTGTGTTAAGTGCGACTGTATGAAGTTTGGAAAACCGGATGAAGTTAAGGTTCATCTTTATAGAAAGGGGTTTATAGAAAATTACTTTGTGTGGACTAATCATGGAGAGATCGATGGTATCCATGGGATATTTCATAATCTAGTTGTGGGTGAAAGTAGTAGGTCGGTGGAGAATACAAGTAGTGATTCCGAAATTCATCATATGGTTTCGGATGCTTTTGGGATGCACTTTGGGGGTGATTATAATGAAATTATTGAAGAAACTCCTAATGATGAGGCAAAACATTTTTATGAACAATTAGAGGAAGCTAGTCGTCCACTACGCAACAGAGTCCGCACTCTGAGTTGTCTGTTGCAGTTAGATTACTAAGTATGAAATCTGACTGGAATATTTCTCAAGGAGCCATGGACTCTTTCATTGACCTTATGCGTGAACTAGTTGACCGTGATGTCGACTTACCTGTTGATTTCTATAAGGCAAAGAGATTGGTTTCTAAGTTAGGACTTTCGTCAATGAGAATTGATTGTTGTGAAGATGGTTGCATGTTATACTATAAAGATGATGTAGGTCTGGGTAGTTGTAAATTCTGCGGAAAGCCTCGTTTCAAGAGGCTTTCCAGCGGAAAGATGGTCGCTATCAAGTCGATGCATTATTTACCTCTTATACCTAGGTTAAAGAGGTTATATGCGTCGAAGAGCTCTGCACCTCATATGAGATGGCACTTTGAAAATAGAAGACCACCCGGTGTTATGTGTCATCCTTCTGATGGAGAAGCTTGGAAGCACTTTGATAGGACGTATCCGGATTATGCTAATGAACCGAGGAATGTTCGGTTGGGTTTGTGTGTTGTGGCTTCACCCCGTTTTCTGTTTCTGCAACACCTTATTCATGTTGCCCCGTCTTTCTTACACCTTATAATCTACCGCCAGAGTTGTGCATGACTAGTCCATACATATTCTTGAACTGTATTATCCCTGGTCCACGTAATCCAAAAAGCTTAATTGATGAATATTTGCAACCACTGATTGATGAGCTAAAACAATTGTGGTACGATGGTGTTGAAACATATGACATATCAACCAAACAGAATTTCAATTTGCGTGCCAATTTAATGTGGACAATTAATGATTTTCCTGCGTATGGAATGTTGTCTGGGTGGATGACTGCTGGGAAGCTAGCTTGTCCTTACAGCATGGAAAATAGTAAAGCGTTCACTTTGAAATATGGCCGAAAGCAATCATGGTTTGATTGTCATCGTCAGTTCTTGCCTCCTGATCATGAGTTTAGAAGGATGAAAAATGCATTCAGAAAGAATAAAATTGAATGTGATTTTCCACCTCCGATACTTTCAGGAAAGGAAGTTTTAGAAAATGATTTGGAACATCCTGAACACAAACTGGAAGAAGTTGATATTTCTGAAGTAAGAATTACAGAAAACGAGGAAGAAGTATCAACTGATGAAGCTCAAACTACCGAGGAAGAAGAATTCTCGGACGAGGAACTATACGACGATGAGCTTTAAACAGTTGGTTTCTTTAACAACTCTCGTTTATAGCTATTTTCTTTATATCTTTCAATCTAAATATGTATTATATTATGTAGATGACAGGAAAGGGTCGAGGTAACAATGATTCTAGTAGTTCTCGGGGTCGAGAAAAGGCTAGGAAACCAAAGAGGAGGGTAGAAGATTATACTCCAACTTGTCCTGCCGTTTCAGAATTGCCTATGCCTACGTCTTTTCCTCCACCCTAGGGCTATTCTGAGCTGCCACAGCATCACCAGCCCTACACCTTCGAACAGACACCAGGTCTTTCATCACAGGTCCATAGGATTGTACGTCCGACATACAGTCCAGCTGTCGCACATCCACGTGGATCTCAGCCATCTACGTCGCATGGACCGCATCGATCCATGTCACAGCCACGGGGGTTACTGCCACTGGGGTCACAGCCACTCGGGTCGCATCCACTCGGGTCGCAGCCACTCGGGTCGCAGCAATCAATGACACGTCCCCCTGCGGCCCATATAGCTATGTCGCAGTCACAGGGCTCGCAGCGATCTTCATCTGGGACTCCATCTATTACAGGTCTTCGCCTGCGAGACACTAGCTCTGCCCCCCTACACCTTCCACACATGCCTCTGATGTACATGGTTCGGACGATGATGGTGATGATGACGAGGAGGTGCATCGTGATCAATATGGCAGGATCATCATAGTCCCTGAGGGTGACGGGTAAGAGTTATTTGTTATTTTTTACGTTTATTGTTTTGTACGGTTTTACTAAGATATTAATCTGTCTTTTTTTTTTTATTACATTAACGGTTCATCCCTAGTAATGCTACTACAAGGATAATCACCCAAGCCACCAGAAAGCTATATGATGGCCCTTATGCGACTTGGAGTGATTTCCCATTCTCGCTTAAGGAGCAAATTTTCAATGAATTTAAGGTATAAATATTCTTTTAAGCAGTACAATTATTTCTATTTATGATATTTCCATCTAAATACTTAATTTTTGAAATACAGAGCAAGTGTGTATAGGAACACCGCTATAGTGCGGATGTAGCTGCTAATTTCCATCTCAAGGCTCGCAAGTGGTTGTCACATTGCTTTTCCAGAGCTAGAAAGTCGAACCAGAAGCCCTCCTGGTTGCTTGATCATCTATGGGATGATCTGCAAAGGCAATGGCTAACCGTAGATTTCTTAAAGAAAGCGAGCAAGGAAAGAAAGTTCGTGCTTCTGAGAAGGGAGGCTCCCTGCACACTGGAGGTGCGATTACCCTCGGTACAATAAAAAGGAAAATGGTACGTAATTGCTTAATTTAAGTTTAATTTTCAACGTCTACTCTGTTTATTAACTAAAATTTATGAGTTTTCAGGAGAAGAAGTTGGGCCGTCCGATGAAGCAAAATGAGTTATTCAAGGAGACTCATATTGTCAAGAAGAAGAAAGATTCGGACGAAGAAAGGTGGGTCGAGGGCCGAGCCTCGACTGTACATGTAAGTTTTCAATTTTCATTAAGTACTTTAATTTACTTTTATATAACTTTTGAAATACTAATTCAATGTAATTTTTCTTATAGAGTCGCTTCACACCTGAGGTTGAAGAATTCATACGCAGCCAGCCACCATCTTCATCGGGCGACCCAATCCAACCGTCGGATGAGGATGCTAAAAGACTATGGACGCAGGCTGCTGGCAGTCCAAAATGGGGGAAGGTATACGGGCTTCCCACTAAGAAATTCCACCGCTACAGGTGTGGAATGCCAGGAATAGGCACTTCCGCGCAAGCGGAGCAAGTTGATGGGGAGAGCCTCTCCTCTATGCGGGAGAATGTGGCAAAGCTCACAGCCGAGCTAGAAGCCTCCAAGGAAAGAGAGAAGGTTAGAGATGCTAACCGCCATACAAGAGCAGCTCAAATCTCTCTTGGCTTCTGACACTTTTCCGATTTTCCGGTCTCGTGAGTCATCGTCAAGGCTCGCCCTCCCGGTGCTAATTCCTCCCATCCTCCCCGTTATCATCCCTCCGGTCCTACATAACTACACCCTTATCCATACCGTGTTGGTGATGACACTTCATCGGACGATGACACTAATGATGTAGACATTAATAATCCTTGAATTGTAATAACATTTAACTTATTTTGGTTAGTTTATGTATAAGTTCTATTGAACTTCATACTTTGTTACTTTTAATGTTGTTGTTGTTGTTGTTTAATGCTGTTGTTGTTGTTGTTGTCGTTGTTGTTGTTGTTGTCGTTGTTGTTGTTGTTTATGGCATTTGAATTTGGTTTGTTGCTGTTGTCGTCGTTGTTGTTGTACGTTATGACATAAAATGCCTGTTTAGGATTTTGGTAAGCTGGCAGGTGGTGTAGCTGCCAAAACAGGTAATTTTTGGAAAAAATAAACCAAGAAAAGCGACCAACGTTGGTCTCAAGTTGGTCGCTTTTCATTGAAAAAAAATAAATCTGAAAATTAGCGACCAACGTTGGTCGCTAAACAGCCTAGATTTTAACACTGTTTAAGAATAGCGACCAACGTTGGTCGCTTACCATCAAAAAAAAATAAATCTTCAGATTAGCGACCAAGGTTGGTCGCTATATTACCCAGATTTTTAAAATCTAGAAATATTGCGACCAAGGTTGATCGCAAACTGTAAATTTAATTTTTCTGTTCTTCAGTTTTGCGACCAACGTTGGCCGCTCAATAAAAATTAAAAAAAATTAATTATATTGCGACCAAAGTTGATCGCAATTTCCCAGATTATATTAATTAAGAAATAGCTTTAGAGACCAATGTTGGTCGCTAATTTGCGACCAAAGTTGGTCTCTATATGTTTTTCCGGAATGTTTGGTCCTTTTGTTGTAGAGACCAAAGTTGGTCGCAAAGGTAAAGTGACCACCTGAATTGTGACCAGGCTTGTTCGGTTGCTTTTTGATCGCTTTTGGACAAAAAGAAACCAACGTTGGTCGCTTTTTAGCTGATTTCTAGTAGTGTAATATTTCGAGCAATAAGAGTTTGCACCATAAGAAGTTGTATATCGTTGGCAGCAAGCACTGGAAGTTTAGGACCTCCTGCACCAACAACTCCATAGCCACCACTTCACAACAGCTATATGCAGTGCCTACAAAGTTAATATGCACCATCACTTAATTGGAAAGATATAAAGTAGTGAACAAACATAAATTCTCTAAATTTCGAAAAGGGAAACAGGAAGAAGTCAAACCTTGATACTTACAAACTTACCTTTTAAGTATATATTCCGTTGAATTCTATTATCTTCCATGCCAATCTCATTGAATTCTAATTCTTTTTAATTCTAAATCGTATTGACATGGATATAACTAATATCCTCCATGCTAATTCTATTGAAAAGGAAAGATAAAGAACAGGGAACAAACATAGTTTCTCAAAATATCCAAAAGTAAAGAAGTAAGAACTCAAACCTTGATACTCACAAACAATCAACTACTCTTTTTTTTCTTCATAAGGTATAATATTGTATCTGTTGCTTTATATAAAAATTATGTTGCATAAATCCAATTATATATAAGTTAGGGGATTTTAAGACTTTACAATAGAATACACACAATCTAAAACCTGAACATGGAAATCTTTATTCAATACTGATCATAACAATAACACGTTTATGCTAATGCTTCCAAAGAATCAATCAAAGAGTAAAAGTAAACGAAAACCAAATACACAAACCCCCAGAAGAACATCAAGCTGAAAACCAATCCCATAAATGTAAAGGAAAAAGAAAAAGAAAAAGAAAAAGAAAAGATTTAGCCTTAAAATACGTGAATGATATCTTAATGAAGACAGTTGACAAAGGTAAACTTATGGCAAAGAAATTCTTTTTATAGACGTGCTTTTGTAATTCAAGTGTAATCTTATTTGTTTCTAAGAAGCTGCAAGTAATATTTGTGTGTATATATACACACAGTGGCAGATTCAAGATTTCAAAGTCG
>MCJB01043797.1:230796-301590 GCA_002018475.1 Nicotiana obtusifolia | reverse complement strand
CTTGGACTATCAGTATGCTAGTAGCAGACATAGTCAAGCTGATTCGACAATGCCAGGAATTCAAATGTACACATGTTTTGAGGGAAGCAAACTGCCCCGCTGACACACTTGCCAAATTGAGTCATGAACTGAACACTACTACCCACTACAATGACCAACAAGAATTACCTGTTCAACTAAGGGGACAGATATGTCTTGATATGCAATACATTCCGGCCTTTAGACACAGGAAATCCAAGCAAATCAGGTGGCCATCACAGATGTTATCCAGTAACCATGACACTAACCATGACACTGATAATGCTTAAGTTGTTATATGAAAATTGCAGATTAGTAACACAAAGTTACTGGTATCCTCACGATGTGATGAATAGGTGCAGCAGCATCCTTATTATCAGCAGCATCAAAAGGATTGAAACTAGTAACAGTTGTGCAACCAAAGAAGTGGAGAACAAGCTTAGTAGCAAGAACACCAGCATCCTTGCTATTCCCCATCCCTATTCCCATGTAACTACTATGCTAGATTTGCAGGTACACAAGGCTATCAGCAGCAGAATACACAGGAAAACAATGCAATTAGCATTGCGCAACTGGAACAACATGATGGACAGCAAGATGGCACAGCTAATGCATCTGCAACACCCCCCTCCCCTCTATTTTCCCACAATTTCTCTGTTGGTTTTGCAGAAATCTTGGACGACTCAATACATTGCTAAGAAAGGGGAGAACAAAGAAATCTACCATCCTGTTACAACTCAAGAAATGCAAGACAATGCTGAAATAGCAAGGAGTCATAGCATCAGTGATAAATGTGATAGCAATAGGAGAACTAAAGCATAATGGGATGTTCTTGGTATTCTTGGTATTCTCTGTATTACTCAAGAAGCAGGAAACAGAAACAAGAAACTGAATGCTAAATGTGATGACAAAGTACACAGGGTAGTCCATCCTATTGCTAAGGAGACAGGAAATACTACTACCTTAGTAATAACCTTGCCCCCTAATACAAGCAATACAAGTAGCACAAGACAGCAGTTACCTCAACAAACAAGACAATTCCCAGCATCACAGCAACTCAAGGCAGAGATGGACAACAAATTGACACAGCTTACCCAACTGAGACACTTCCCATCCCCCAGTTCACCCATAATCCTACTTTTTATTTTGCAGGAACATGGACCTGAAGTCAATAGCCAGAACTCAACCACAAACCAGCAACAATCTAAATCCTGTCATACTGCAATGAATCTCAAGCATCACCTGGACAGCAATTTGGAATATTTTGCAACTCTTTTCCACCATAATTCTTCTGTTAATGTTGTTAATGTTGCAGAATTTCTTGACTAATCAATGTGGTGATAAGAAAATGCCAGGTGGCTTTTTGGAAATGTCAATCAGCAGCAGGGTGTCAGTTAAGTGCTTGGAAATCAGCAACCTTGCACACATAGAGAACAGTTCCTTCGAGGAAAGCATTAACTGGAGCAATATAAAGTTACAAGAACCCCAACTGCATTGTAGCAGTAGGGGTAGCAGAAACAGTGGAGATAGAAGCAGTGACCAGCAGTGCAACAATAACTCTCTTGTCTTCTCTCCATATCTCATTGAATATTGTAGATTTAACATCAGAGTTAGCATCAGGAACACTGGACATCTCAATTGTGGGAACAAGAGATACAATTCCAGTAGTGATACTAACAGTGACAATAGCAACAATGGTGGCATCAAGGATTCCAGCAACTGTGGTGTCGAAGAAGGGGTGAAGGGGTCTAGCACCCTTCACATATCAAGCATCGATTGGCAACAGAAAAATCAGTTGCAACATCATGAATACCTCTCTAATCTCCTGTTGCTTTTGCAGGGAAACTGGCCTATTCAATGGACTGCTAATCATGTCGACATGGCTATCCTAGGACACGATCAAGCAATGATCTTCTGCCCACAAAATCTGGACAACATGCAGACACAACTACTGACTCTGCAGCAACTCATCTTCATAATTTGTTTGCTCCTCATGCAGGAACACAGGAAGCAGTCAGTGATGAAAGAATTACTACTCACTCAACAACTGACACAGATAAAAGGGAAACCCAGTAGCGAAAGTGATATAGCACACACACAAACCAGATTTCCCAGAGCAAGCTTCAACTGGAGCAACACAAAGATGTTGGAACATCAAATGAACTATTCCTTCTGTCTTCTATTGAATTTCTTGTTGGTTTTGCAGGTTTTCAACAGAAACATTCAAAGGAAAAAACGAGGATATCAGCAGCTTTCACAAGCAATCATTATTGCAGGAGCAAACTATCTTAGCATCAAGTGCAACATCAATTGTAGTAGTAGGATAGCCCCTTCCAGTAGCAGAAATATCCAACAAATAAGTCATCTCCCTCTGAGAATGAGTCGGACAGGACAGCCTTCAAGTTACAACAACACAAACAGAGCAGAATACTCACATGACCAACCGGAAAATCTGGAAGCAAAGAAGCTTTCATCGATGATCAATGTCAGCATCAGCAGCAACTGGAACATCTGGAAGAGCAGCAAGAGCAGAATCAGAACCAAAAGCAGGAAACATCACCACCACTTCACAACTACATGGATGCACTATACCAGTAATCTTCAATCTTGCTTTCCTAGTCATAGTCAAAGCGAAATTGAAGAATACTATCCTTTGTCATATAACACATTTTTTGGAAACTTTTGTATTTTGTTAGAAGTAGATTCACTTTTATAAGATGGACTCTAATTCAAATCACTCCTTTAATAGAATTAGGAACATCTAAATTTTGTACAGTTGACCTAGATTCAGCACTCACTATTTTTGTATATATGACTATCTATCCATGTTATAAGATCGACAACCATTACATCACTATAGGTCTAACTCACCTTAGATATCTAGGTACAGTTGGTCACCAAATGTGGGTGATCAAGGATGTACACCTTCCCTATATGGAGGTCAGGTCGATGCCCCCCTCCATCATTGTACTTTCTATTATTATATTTAGGAAAATCAGCCCTACTGCATTAGAATCTGTACACTGTTAGAACACTATCCAGTGGTATTAGTGTGTTATCATGCTCATTCTGGAGGTGGGATAATAGTGTACGGTGGTATAATGCAGTGAGGTAATTTGTTTTTTTTTTTTAAAAAAAGAAGACTTTTCTCTACCCAAAATGAAGTTGGAGAAAGTAGAAGTTATATTCCTCTATTTTTGTTTTTGTTTCTTTTTCTGAAATTTTTGAAGAAGAAGAAGACTAAAATCGATGATCCATTTCTGTGAAAAACTCAAATCCCTTTTAGAACCCTCTCCTTGCTCTCCAAGATAACTGACTCGCTCTCCTGAATCTCCCAAAATCTGTTAGTTGAGTAGTGGGATCGTCTGTGTGGAGTGTGTCTGTAATCAATTGTGCTGGGAAAATATTCTCTGTCAAAATTCTATTATGGTACGTGGCCAAATAAGAGGAAGGGATTGGATTCTTGGGCTACTGAATTTGGATTTGTATTTGGATTGGGCACCAATATGAAATTGGGCAAGAAGTAAAACTGAAAAATCTGTTTCAAACCTGCCCAAAATACAAGGCTTTTGATTGAATTGAGGAGATAAGAGCTTGGAACTATTTTTGGTATTTTTTCAATTGTGAACCTAAAAATAGAATTAAATTTAATAATAAAACGGATTCCTACAAAAATAGGCTCCAATAATTATTCTAAAAGTATTATGACTATTAGAGGTGATTCTAGTACATGGGTCAAAAATTACATGCCTACAGCTGCCCCTCTTTAACGGGAATCATGGAGTGTTTTCAAGCAAATAACAACAAGACATGTCTTTCACCCGACCTCTGCTTAGGGAAACCAAAATTGAAGGAAAGAGAATGTGACCGAGCCCTAGTATCAAGCCACGTGTAGTTCGTAAGTGAGAAGGGCAATGGACTACCGAGGTGGAGAATCGATTGGAGTGCCGTCGAAGTTCCGGTTTGCGGTCTCTGCCATTACATCAAAAATAAAGGAAAGATTACAACAGAAGCAAAAGAAAATACAAGATCCTATTTACTTCTTGTCTTGAATCTTCCTTGAATTTCTACTCGATCTTCAATATAGAATTGGAAAAGATGGACCCTGTTCTTCAGGCGGGCTCCTGATGTTTCTTATATTTGTGGATTTTGAAGTGACTCTGAAATGAATTCCCTCGTTTTCCAGATGGGCGGGTGCCTGATTGCTGAAACTTGAACGTATTCCCTTGTTGTCCAGGTGGGAGCCTGATTGCTAAAACTTGAATGCATTTCCTCGTTATCCAGGTGGGCGCCTGATTGCTAAAACTTGAATGTATTCCCTCGTTATCCAGGTAGGCGCCTGATTGCTAAAACTCGAATGTATTCCCTCATTATCCAGGTAGGTGCCTGATTGCTAAAACTCGAATGTATTTCCTCATTATCCAAGTGGGCGCCTGATTGCTAAAACTTGAAATGCATTCCCTCATTATCCAGGTGGGCGCTTGATTGCTAAAACTTGAATGTATTCCCTCGTTATCCAGGTGGGCGCCTGATTGCTAAAACTCGAATGTATTCCCTTGTTATCCAGGTGGGCGCCTGATGTTACAATAAAGCAAACAAAACAAAAGAAACTTTTCTGCCCCAGTTTGGAACCTGGGCATATCTGCGGGGATTAATCGAATTATGTTACCTAAAAACTTCTAAGAATTCAAAACTAAATCCCATTATCCAGGAGGGTCCTGAGAAATTTAAGCTAATTCCCATTATCCAGGAGGGTCCTGAGAAATTTAGAGCTAAGTCCCATTGTCCAGGAGGGTCCTGAAAATTCAAAGCTAAGTCCCATTATCCAGGAAGGTCCTGAGAAATTTAAAGCTAAGTCTCATTATCCAGGAGGGTCCTGAGAAATTTAAAGCTAAGTCCCATTGTCCAGGAGGGTCCTGAGAAATTTAAAGCTAAATCCCATTATCCAAGAGGGTCCTGAGAAATTTTAAAACTAAATCCCATTATCCAGGAGGGTCCTTAAAAGCCGAAAATGAATTTACCTGAACCATGCTCTCTTCTTGGGGAATTCTGAATAGAAACTTTTACCTCCCGAGCCATGTATTCTTCAGAAGAGGGCTTTGTGGATTGACAATTTTTCATGCCCCTGTTTCATGCAGATAAAATCTTGTCAGTTTGAAAATGCGGTGGTTAGTTTGTGGCATCATTGCTGGGGATTTGTTTCTGTCATTGCCATGCTTCACTCTAATCAGCTGCTTCGAGCTAACACGGAGTTGTTTGACCTTTGGCTGGGGACTGGATCGCACAATCTCTAAAGGACTCGAATTTCTTATCCTTACATGTTGCATTGCATTTTCATTCTGGACGTTGCTGCGTTCTTTTATTTTTCAAAACTTAAGAATCACCTTATTGCCTGAACTTCGGTTATCTGCGTACCGCTCATTCTAAATTATGTCCCTTGTAATATGCTTGGCCGAGTTCAGCTTTGTGCAATTTAGAGGCTGGTAATAAGCTTTGAAATCCTTTCCTGCTTGTTGAACATGGGGTAATTCGAAGGAAACTTTTGAAAATAGACTAAGTAAAGTGTAATGATTTTGGACAAAAGGAAATTTTGAACACAGATGATTATATGAGGGAATTTAGAAAGGAAAGACTTATTTGGGGGAAGCAGCCAGCTCCAATGATCATGACATGCATTGCGGATTGATCAACCCAGTCTGTTCAACCAATCATATTCAGCTCACAGCATAAATCCATACCTCGGGGACCGACCTTTTCCGACTCACCGTCGCCTTATGGTGCCCGTGAGGGTTTTCACCAATAAGACTCTCTCATTTTAAATTGTCTCTCATCTCACTATCGCCTTATGGTGCCTGTAAGGGTTTTCACCGATAAAATTCTCTCATTTTAAGTTGTCTCTCATCTCACCATCGCCTTACGGTGCCCGTGAGGGTTTTCACCAATAAGACTCTCTCATTTTATGTTTGCTCTCCTCTCATGAATGGAGTGTTGCCCCTGATGCAAATCATGTCTCTATCTCGCTTGAACCGGCATCCTCAAAGATTGATTAGAAGGTCTTTCTTTGGACTGTAATGTAAGCTTTTGGATAAGGTTAGAAAGAAAGGGTGGCATGAAAACTCAAAATAATTCAAGAGGAAATAGGGCTAAACTTTTGGAATCAGAACTTTCGAATCTGAAACTTCTACCCTAGTTTCTTTGGGGTCTGCGGGGAATTTTGATTTTTTGTTTTGATAAGACCGAACCGTAAGGCTGCCTACATATCCTTAAGAGGAATCAGGTCAAACGTAGTTCAAACCTTTTCCTTTTCCTTTTGTTTGTTTGTTTCTATCTTCTTTTTCTTTTTCTTTCTTTCTTCTTTTTCCTTCTTTTCCTTTTTTTTCTTCTTTTTTTCTTCTTTTTCTTCTTCTTCTTCTTCTTTTTTTTTTCTGCTACTGATTCCAAAAGAGGGATATGAAAGAAAAATAAATAAGGCTCAAAAGGGGTAGCAAAGGATGAAAGTGTTTGGGTAGCGGAATAAAATGCCTTTGTCATTTCAACTTCGAGCATGCCAAGTACAAAATACAATTGAAAATGAGCAAAAAGATCATACATAGTACCTCTTAACTGCATCAGAATTGATAGCCATATCTGCACATTTGCCTTCTATGTCTTTTAAATGCAAGGCACTATTAGGCAACACTCTCGTTACAATGAACGGTCCGTGCCAGTTCGGGGCGAATTTGCCTTTGGCTTCCACCTGATGAGGAAGAATGCGTTTCAATACCATTTGGCCCCCTTCAAATTTCCGAGGGTGCACCTTTTTGTTGTATGCTCTAGCCATTCTCTTCTGATACAATTGAGCATGACATACCGCAACCAATCTTTTCTCATCGATCAGACTCAACTGCTCGAGTCGGATTTTGACCCACTCATTATCGTCAATTTCAGCTTCTGCAACGATCCGAAGAGATGGAATCTCAACTTCCGCAAGTATAACTGCCTCAGTTCCATATACCAGCAGAGAAGGAGTTGCACCCACTGAAGTGCGAACCGTAGTGCGATAGCCCAGTAATGCAAAAGGCAACTTTTCATGCCACTGCTGAGAACTCTGAGCCATCTTGCGAAGTATCTTCTTTATGTTCTTGTTAGCAGCCTCAACAGCTCCATTTGCCTTTGGGCAATACGGAGTGGAGTTTCGATGCATAATCTTGAACTGTTGGCATACTTCTTTCATCAAATGGCTGTTGAGATTAGCAGTATTGTCTGTGATGATCACCTTGGGAATTCCAAACCGACAAATGATGTTTGAATGAAAAAAATTCACCACTGCCTTCTTGGTTACGGACTTGAAAGTTATGGCTTCGACCACTTGGTAAAGTAATCAATGGCTACCAAAATAAATCTATGCCCGTTTGACGCTGCCGGCTCGATTGGCCCAATAACATCAATGCCCCAAGCAACAAAGGCCCAAGGTGCAGACATTGTGTGTAACTCAGATGGGGGAGAATGAATCAAATCACCATGTACCTGGCATTGATGACACTTGCGAACAAAACTGATACAATCCCGTTCCATGGTGAGCCAATAATAACCTGCTCGAAGTATCTTCTTAGCCAATACATACCCATTCATATGCAGACTGCAAATTCCAGAATGTACTTCAGCCATGATAATTGAAGCCTCTTTAGCATCTACGCACCTCAGCAATCCCAAATCCGGAGTTCTCTTGTACAAGATTCCTCCGTTCAAGAAAAATCCACTGGCTAAGGTAGCCAAAGAATCAGCAATCTCATTATGAATCCTGGGAATATGTCTAAATTCAACTGACCTGAAGCATTGACAAAGGTCATGCAAGTACTGTCGGTAAGGTATGAGCTTCAAATCTCGAGTTTCCCATTCTCCCTGAATCTGGTGGACCAAAAGATCTGAGTCTCCCAGAACAAGTATTTCCTGGACTCTCATGTCTACAGCTAACCTCAAACCCAGAATGCATGCTTCGTACTCATCCATATTGTTGGTGCAATAAAATCGAAGCGGGGCTGTTACAGGGTAGTGTTGCCCTGTTTCAGAGATAAGTACAGCTTCTATTCCGACCCCTTTCATGTTAGCAGCTCCATCGAAGAAAAGTTTCCAACCTGGCTTTTCATTGTGGTCAATCTCGTCAACACACATAACCTCTTCATCAGGAAAATAAGTCTTCAATGGCTCATACTCGTCATCCACCGGATTCTCGGCCAAGTGGTCGGCTAAGGCTTGGGCTTTCATCGCGGTCCGAGTCACATAGATGATATCAAACTATGTGAGTAAGATCTGCCATTTTGCAAGTCTTCCTGTGGGCGTAGGCTTTTGAAAAATATACTTTAGAGGATCCATGCGAGAAATAAGATAAGTGGTGTGGGATGACAAATAATGCTTCAACTTCTGTGCCACCCAAGTCAAAGCGCAACATGTCCTCTCAAGCAGAGTGTACTTAACCTCAAAGGGAGTGAACTTCTTACTGAGATAGTAGATTGCTTGCTCCTTGTTTCCTATGATGTCATGTTGGCCCAACACGCAACCAAAAGAGTTGTCCAAGACTGTCAAATAAAGAATTAGAGGTCTTCCCGGCTCTAGTGGGACCAGCATCGGTGGATTCGATAGGTACCTCTTGATTTTATCAAATGCTTCTTGACACTGGTCAGTCCACTTGGCTGCAGCATTCTTCTTCAGCATCTTAAAGATGGGCTCACAGGTTGTCATGAGCTGAACAATAAACCTGCTGATGTAATTTAACCTTCCAAGTAGGCTCATCACTTCTGTTTTGTTCCTTGGCGGCGGTAATTCTTGAATGGCTTTGATCTTTGACGGATCTAACTCAATACCGCGTCAACTGACCATGAATCCCAACAGTTTACCGGACGGGACACCAAATGCATATTTTGCTGGATTGAGCTTGAGATTGTACCTGCGGAGCCTTTGGAAAAACTTTCTTAGATCTTTGACATGCTCAGACTGCTTCTTTGACTTTATGATCACATCATCTACATAAACCTCGATCTCTTTATGTATCACGTCATGAAACATTGTGGTCATTGCCCTCGTGTAAGTTGCCCCAGCATTCTTCAAACCAAATGGCATTACCCGATAATAATACGTACCCCATGGCGTGATGAATGCTGTTTTTTCTGCATCTTCCTCGTCCATCAAGATCCGATGATATCCCGCGTAACAGTCCACAAAAGACCCGATCTCATGCTTGGCACAATTATCGATCAGAATGTGAATGTTCGGCAATGGAAAGTCATCCTTTGGGCTTGCTTTGTTGAGATCACGGTAATCAACACAGACTCTAGTCTTACCATCCTTCTTTGGTACTGGCACAACATGGGCTAACCAAATGGGTTATATCGGATGACCCGAATGACCTTTGCAGTAAGCTGCTTTGTGATTTCTTCTTTGATCTTCATACTCATATCGGGCTTGAACTTTCGCAACTTTTGCTTGACGGGGGGAAATGCTGGATTAGTTGGCAATTTATGGACTACCAGATCAGTGCTCAAACCCGGTATCTCGTCATACGACCAGGCAAAGACATCTTTGTACTCAAACAATGTTTTGATTATTTCTTCCTTCACTTGTGGTTGTAGATGCACACTTATCTTGGTTTCCCTAACATCATCCTGGTCCCCTAAATTGATTGCTTCAGTCTCACTCAAATTAGGTTTCGGTTCTTCTTCAAATTGTTTTAGCTCTTTACTGATTTGCTCAAATGCTGCTTCTTCATCATATTCTATTTCATCATCATATTCTACTTCTTGGATTGTTATTTTAGAATTAGATTGGCTTTTAAAACTCGGCTGAAAATTCCTCATGCATGCCATGTCACTGCAACCGGCATAAAAAGAACTATACAAAAGAAACAAAATAAAACATTATTAAGAATAATAGAAAATGGGAAGTTGCATTTCTTTGAAAATAAAAGGATAGAAAGGTCTGAGCGTCAAGATAAGCAAAACTTAAAAAGAAAGAAAGATCCGGATTAGAACCCTGGAACGACGTAGATAACAGAAAAGGAAATAAAGAAAACTACCAAAACTCCTTCCTGGTGGGGAGAGGAGTAACTTTCCAATTGCTAAGCTTCACGTTCGGGCCAACAAACTGCACATCTACTTTACTTGAGCCTTCACCAACCTCTACCATATTACCTCTTTGAAAAGACTTCGGAACCCCTTAGTTATCTCTTCATCAACATTGACCACAGGTCCTGGGATTAAGGAGGTTGGAGGTTTTTCGGCTCCTGGTTTGACAAAGGACTTGGAGATGTGTGGGACTGGCTTGGATGGTGACCATACATTTTGTTTTGGATTCTTAAACCTTTTCATGTCCTCTTCTGTGGGCGTGAATCCCAAACCAAGTGTACCATAATTCCCGTCGGGGCGTATTGGATGCACAATACCTTGCAGAGATGATCCTAGACCTTTGCCCGGCACGAAACCATTCTTCAACATTTCATTCGCAACCATGACAGATGCGGAGGATAACTTGGGACCCGGAATACATTTTCCTTCAGTGATCTTATCAACAGACACTGTTTCAAAAGTTTGAAAGACCCATGGTCCCTTATCATCTTCAGCTTCAACAAATGGAACAATTGTGTCATTGCAAGCTGACAAATCTTCCTCACCATGCACAACTATTTCTTGCCTGTCCCATTCGAATTTCACCATTTGGTGCAGAGAGGACGGGACTGCCTTGGCAGCATGTATCCAAGGTCTTCCCAACAACAGATTATAGGAGACAGCTACATCTAATACCTGGAATTCCATGGTGAACTCAACTGGCCCTATTGACAATTCGAGCATTATGTCTCCAACAGAATCTTTACCTCCTCCGTCAAAGCCTCGAACGCACACACTGTTCAAGCAGATCCTTTCGGTGCCAATCTTCAATTTTTGCAGAGTAGACAAGGGACAGATATTTGCACTAGAGCCATTGTCAACCAGAACCCTCGAAACAACAGAATCTTCGCACTTCACTGTGAGATAAAGAGCTCGGTTGTGTTCTGTACCCTCGATAGGAAGTTCATCATCCGAGAAAGTGATCCTGTTTGCTTCAAAAATCTTGCCAGCTATATTTTCCAAGTGGTTTACTGTGATCTTATCAGGAACGTGTGCCTCATTTAAAATCTTCATTAAGACCTTACGATGTTCATCTGAGTGTATCAGCAGAGACAAAAGAGAAATCTGAGCTGGTGTTTTCCTCAACTGCTCTATAATGGAATAATCCTGTCCCTTCATCTTCTTCAGGAACTCCTCAGCCTCTTCCTCGGTGACCGATTTCTTTATTGGCATTTGGCTATCTTTGAATGGCTTGACTTTCCTTAATTCTTCTGGAGCGAAACATCTCCCAGAACGAGTCAATCCTCCAGTTTCATTAACTTCTTCCTCTACTTTTTTTCCTTTATATGTCACTGTCACTTGCTTGTAATTCCACGGAACAGCCTTGGTATCAAAAATCGGCAGCTGGGTTACAGGTTTAATGATGATAGGGGTAATAGAAGCCCCTTTCACAACTATGACAGACTTACTTGGAATCCCTGGCACTACCACTTTTGAGCTTTCTGGACTGGCCTCCATATCTTTTGGCATCCCTTTCACGACCAACACCGGTGGTTTCAAATTGGGGGGCTCGGCTTTTCTGTTGCCCCTTCAACTATCACAGGCTTTGCTTTGGTGGAGTTTGGATCCTTAACCAAATTGTTTTCGCTGGACCGAATCATCATGACGGACTTATAAGACTTCTTGGGCTCCCCATCCTTATAAACTACTTCAATCATATGTGTCTCTTCATGGGCAGGCAGAGGGTTTTGGTTGATGTTTGGAGTGTCTGGGCTTTGGACTACAATTTGGTTCATATCAATGAGCTCTTGAATTGCCCGTTTCAGGTGCCAACACTTCTCTATGTCATGGCCTGGAGCATCAGAGCAATAGGCACATCTAAGGGAATAATCAAGGTTCTTTGGAGGGGGGTTTGGTATTTTTGACTCAATTGGCCTCAAGACGTCCAATTGCCTTAACCTTTGGAATAGACTGGCATAGGATTCTCCAAGCGGGGTAAAAGTTTGTTTCCGCCGTTACCTCTCTCTCCTATACTCTGGTCTTGGTCGAAAGTGTGGACCATCAGGGTTTTGGTAAGGTTGTGGAGATGGGTAGGCATTTTGTGGAGCTGGGTAGGTATTTTGTGGGACGGGGGCACGCCACTGTGGGTAAGGAGGGGGTTGAGCATATGACTGTGCATGGTGAACAAAATACTGGGGTGGTCTGGCTAAGTCTTGGGGGTTTTGCGGGGAAAAGTAATGTTAAGGTATATTATATAGAGCTTGGGTATAAGTTTGAGATCGGGGTCGAGGATGGGTGTATTGGTGAGGTGAACCTCTCTGACCCTGCCATGATCCGGAGACAAACATAGCGACATCTTCCTTCTTCTTCTTGCCTAGAAAATTTCCGGTACCACTCTGGATTGCTTGAGTGGTTGCTTTTATAGCAGAATAACTCATGATCTTACTGGACTTGAGCCCTTCTTCTACCATTTCTCCCATCTTTACCACATCATTGAAAGACTTACCAATGGCTGAAATCAGATGTCCATAGTAAGTGGGCTCCAAGGCTTGGAGGAAGTACTTAACCATCTCGTCTTCTTCCATTGGAGGGTTGACTCGTGTAGCTTGCTCTCTCCAACGGAACCCATATTCTCTAAAGCTTTCACTGGATTTCTTTTCCATCTTGGTCAGAGATACGCGGTCCAGAACGATGTCTATATTGTATTGAAAATGTCGGGCAAAGGCCTGAGCCATATCGTCCCAAGTGTACCACCTGTTAATGTCCTGACGGGACGGGTGTACCATTCTAAAGCTGCCCCACTCAAACTTTGGCTGAAGTAGGCCACTAGCAATTCATCCTTTCCTCCGACGCCTCTCATTTTGCTGCAATAACCCCTTAGATGGGCAACATGATCCCCATGTCCGTCATACAAGTCGAACTTGGGCATCTTGAACCCGGCAGGTAGTTGGACATCAGGAAACAAACATAGATCCTTATAGGCCACACTAACCTGGTTTCCCAACCCTTGCATATTTTTCAATGATTGCTCGAGACTCTGTAGCTTCCTAAACATCTCCTCCTGCTCTGCGTTCTTGGGTGGTTTGTCAGTCTCGACATGAGGTTCAAACTGGTGGGTGTAGGAGTAAGGGTCTGGGACTTTGAAAGTGGGCTCCGGTGCATGGTAATGGGCATCTGGGGCGGGAAATGCAGGCTCACTAGAGGATCGATGAAGGATAGTTTGTGGTGGGGGTACAAAATAGGAGCAAATGTTGGAGCAGGGGTACGAGGTTGTTTTGATTGGTGGAGCATGAAAAGTTTGGGTAGAAGTGCCGGGGTAATTGTGGTAAAGAGTGAAACCAGGTGCGTGTTGTGGGGAAAGATCAATGATATTGGCCATCTGGGATTGAGAAAGTGGTGGAATGGGAGCAGGATTTTCTGTGCAGTTGGTAGGGAACGAGGGTGGAGGGTGTCCCTTAATCCATGCTTGATACATTTCCGCCATCTGATGCTTCAACCTCCGAACCTCCTCTTGCAATTCCGATTCTTATTCAACAATCTCTCTCGGTGGGTCTACAACTGCAGTGTCGGTTTCCTTGCTAGCCATGACTGTTTGGCGTTTTGATCGGGTATTATATGGATGACTTGCCAGGATGCCAACAAACTAACCACCTTCCCTGGAAGTAGTTAGAAAATAACAGAGGACAACAACACAAAACCACCATGTTAGCGTTAGGGCATTTATCAGATAATAATATCACGTTACGTGCAATGCACCTAACAACAAATAGCGGTTCTAAAATGACTGTGAGGGTTGCAAGGTCATATGGCATCATCCCGATTTGATTTATTTTCAATCTTGCCTTCTCTTTTCTTTTCCGACACTTTTACCATTTCGCTCTCTTTTGATGTAAAATAACTTGATAAAAACCCAAAGTAAAAAGTGATGGGAAAATAAAATTCAGGATTTTTCATTTAAGACTTTTGATAAGAAGTTCAATAATGGAAGACCAGACACACTTGACCACACTATGACTGGCTTTGAGACTACCTAAAGGCTCAGTACACCTAGACAAGACATGAGACAATCTTAAACATTTAAATGAGGTAGATCCTCAAACTGCTCTGGAACACAACTGTCCTGGTTGGGATGGTCTTGGGCTATCTGTCATGTTCAAGCTTTGTAACATGCCCCGTAGAGAAACACCGATGCTAGGAATAAAGACTATGGCATGTGCCCCTGCCTCCTGAAGACTAACTCTAAGCAGATATTGCTTATCCTGCTCCACCTTTGCTGCCAATTCCGCTAACTGAGACTTTACAAACTCAAACTTACCCCTGGGATCTTGGTTCGGTGCCTCCTCAAAATCAACTGTCTGAGATGCCCGCCCCCTAAGTTGTGCTCGCAATGGGATGCTGTCCCCTGGTAGGGTGGACTGTAACCAAATCAGGTACTCCTGAGTACACTAGGGCCTGCCAATGTCTTTTACTAATGTATCCAGTATTGCACGTACTTGATTTCGTCAACCACCTTTTTGCTAAAATTCATGATGTACCTCCGAAGGTTCAAAGTTGGAGGCTCCTCTTGTCGTCTGCCCAACTGTCGCATTACCCTGACCGGCGTCTATGGCCTGACACACTTGAGTCCTATCAGCATCAGGAAAGGCTGCATGAGGCATCCTACCAAGATATCATCTAAAGGTAGCCAAAGGCAGGCCTATATAACTTAAACGGGTGAGACCGGACATTTCTGCCAAGGAAGGAGTCATCTCACACTCCCCAAATTGAAAGTTAAGTTCTGCGGGTTCCAGTAGGTCAGTATTGCCTCTACTAAGTCTGGGCGGGATGTGATACCAAGAAGAGAAGTTAGGGTACCCAACTTCTGCATTAACTCTTGCTGTTCTAATAATGAAAACATGTTCCACCACTTGATCAATATCTTAGGAATCTTTACCACCATCAGCACTTTGGATCGAATCAGCGGATCCATACCTAAATGAGGAGAACATGGTTAGCGACCCGGAATGACACCACAACATTTCTGGTGGACTAATGCAAGACACAATTTGGCTATATTTGCAGATTAGCCTAAGTGGCTGAAAGTGACTTTTAGTGCAAACTTGACAAAGTTGACCCCCTAAGCATGAGAAACACTTCATTTAAAGCTTTCATGACCCTATTATCCCGACAATCAGGGTCTTAAAGAATTTTTTGCGGAAATGGCCTATTTTGCAAAAATGGCCGATATGGCCAAATGTGGCTAGGGACGCAAATCCGATATGGCCGAATGTTAGAGTGATATGACACTGTGATTAAGCTATTTTTGCAAAAATAACCCTACTTTGTAAGAATGGCCGAGGTGGCCAAAAGTGGCTAAACATGCAAGATTTGGCTACGACCCCGGAAGCTAAGAACCTAGGACTTACTAGGAAGACCGGACCCTATGTGGGTTGCCTACGTATCCCGCCTCGGAAGACGAGAATCAGGTTCGCGTAGTTTGGAAAGATGCAACTAAAAAACTATATTTTCGCCTCTTGCAAAATGATGAAAAATGTAAAACTCTTGGAACTTTTCTTGAATTCTTGGAAAATGATGAAAAATATAAAATCTTCTTTTCTTTTCATCCTTTTTTGATTTTTCTTTTCCTTTTCTTTTCTGTTTTTTTCCAAAAGAATATGAAAGAAAAATACTAGTGGGACCCCATTTGCTTTATTTTCACCCTTCTTTCCAAGACATCGGTCTGCCAAATGATCTTTTTACCCTCACAGATGCAACATTTAGCACATAGGATGGTTAAACGTCATTTTGGGCCACTGGCCCATTTTGACAAAATTTGGACAAGCTTCCTACAAAGGGACACGGTGCCTGGGATCGGGCCCTGCTAGGTCTAAATGACATAATGTAGATAAAATGACCTAAAGGCTGACCTAAGTTTTGGGTTTACTAACAAGGCAGTTCGGGGAAAGCGTATGGTCGATGGTGGCTACTCAAGCTTTCCACCCACTCCATACGTCCGTCGGCTTCCCCTCCTAAATTAAGGGTGACTCAACAAAGAGTTCGTGCCCGCGACGCGTGCTCTGAGACTTGTTGCAGAAACAAAATGACCGGGCAATGCATATGATGCAGTTATAAAGCAATAAACACATAAAGCAAAAATCGTAAACACATAAACAACTAGCAAATAACAAAGACATGAAAGCATAATAAAAGTAACAAAAACATGAAAGCATAATAAAAGTAAGTAAAGCTAACATAAAAACACAAAACTCAACCAAACCTTTTAAAAGCCAACAAATCAAGTACTAGCTCGAACCCGCAGGTATAGAATTCCCCAGCAGAGTCGCCAGAGCTAACACTCCTCCTTTTTACGAGCGAGCGAGATTTACTAACCCTTTTTAATGTATAAAAGGTCCAATAAAACTCGCAAAGGGGGTTTCCAATTTTGGAAGTGACAAAGAGGATTAATCATGAAAATTTAGAGTCGCCACCTGACAATTGATTCTTGGTGTGTCAGGCTACTATTTCAGAACTTAGACTCAAAGCCAAGTTCATACCAGAGATTTGGGTAAGGGGGTTCATTTGACTCGGGGAGAAGGTGTTAGGCATTCCCCGGGTCCCGTGAAAGTCACATTTTGCGTACTTGATTTAGTTGGCTTTTAATACATTCGAATTGAGACAAACACAAATAAGAGAAAAACAAACGCACAAAAGGTTCGAGGTCGTTCCCACCTAATAAAAGGAAAATAAAACTAAAACTGAAATACTACGAGTTTCACTTTTGGTCTTCACATACATATACCTCGGGGCATTCCCCGGAATGTCAAATACATAAGTCCTTCGGGGCATTCCCTGGATAAATTCAACTAGGGAACGACCTCTCACCTCAAAGATTAACAAAACGTCCTAGTATTGCCTACCCAATTGTGATCGGCCTAAACATGCTACTAGCGAGCAATGTAATAAAATAAGAAAATAAGATCTAAAATAAAGAAAGATAAAAATTCAGTTCATAGCCTTATTCTTTTAACTTTTATTTCATGCATTTAACTAAACCCGGTCCAAAAACCCACGAAAGGACAAGAAAAGGCAAAACATCATCGCAAATGGGGATATGTTATCGCAAATCCCACATGCGAGTCGCACATTGCACATACAGATCGCAGATCAGAACAGAATCTTAGACAGTGTCCAGTGTCAAAAAATGCGATCCTATTTGCGATCGCAAAGCATGTCTGCGAACCACAGATCACACATCTAGATCGCAAATCATAACAGAGTCCTGGGCACGATTTAATACCAGAAATGCTATCTTGTTTGCGATCGCATAACAGGTCTGCGAACCGCAGAAGATATCGCAAATCAAACACAAAGTTTACCCAGGAAGAGGACGCGACACAAAATGCGATCGCGTTCATGCAATGTGGATCACAAAACACAACTGCGGTGAGTGATTACAAACAAAATTGCGATATGCGATTGTTACATCGAAAACGCGAACCGCATATTGATTATGCGGTCGCATACCCAACTCCAAGAGCAGATTGGTCCTATTTTTAAACTAGTTTATGCTATGCAAATCTCATCTAATAAACTCAGGAAAACGAGAAATGAACATTTTAGCAGTTCCAACACTTCAAATCCTGTGCAACCAACGATCTAACACTACCATCGAGCGACCAACACAACAATACAGAACGAGCAAAATGGCATATCATACGATGAGAGCAGAGATATCAAATGAAGCAAACAAAATCACCAATCTAGAAGCAAATTCCCACAATTCTGTCATACTTCAATCGAATAAAATGCAATAAACATAGATCGAGAAGATGAACCTGGAAGGGAGTTCCTACTGGTTTTTGAAAGTTGATATCAGTAGCGGGGCAACGAACCACGACCAGAACTCGAGCCGGCAACTGAAATCGGACCCAAGCACCTACTCGATCGCGAAGAAAGCAGAAGTATGTGTGTCCCTGTTTTTGTTGGTTTTCTGGAGTTTTTGAAGAAGAAGAAAACTAAAAATTGATTCGAATTCTCATTCTAGTGTTTTGTCTTCTAGTCTTTAAACTAAACGAGAACAAAAATGAAGACTCTTCCTCACTTTTGCTTTCCAAATCATCCTCTCAGATCTCTCTTTTTTTCTTTTTTTTTTGATTTTTCTAATTTTTTCTTTCGATTTTTCTCTCTATCTCTGTAAAGATTTCGTCCCCTCCTTTTCTTCTCCCAGAATCCCTCTTCTCTTGCTCTCCAAGATAACTCCTCCCTCTAGAATATCCCAAAATCTGTTAGTAATCAGTGAAAAGATCGTGGGTGAGGAGTGTGTGGGGGATTTTTTTGGAAGATTTGTGTCAGAGTTCGTTAGCCTTCTCGGCAGAGAGAGGGTTGGGTCATTTTTGGGATTGGGCTTACATTTGGGCTCCAATGTTTACAAGACTTAGGCCAAAACAACTGAAAAATCTATTTTAAATGTCCCAAAATGCAGGACTTTTGATTGAATTAAAAGTGTTATCAAAGATAAGAGTTCGGCACTATTGGTATTTTCAATTTTGTACCTAATACAGAATTAAGTTCGATAAAAAGGTGAATTCTTACAGAAATAAGCTCAAATAATTATTTTTAAAATATTGTAACTATTAGAGGTAATTCTGACGTGTGGGTCAAAAACTACATGTCTACACACTCGACCTAATCAATCTTCATTGCATGCACACCTCCGGATTCGCGCGTATATGTGTCATCCCAACGGTAATAAATGGATCTTTTCCAAAGAAAACCCTTAATGAATTTCCTAATTTAAATTCCTAAACCCAACTTTAAAAATTTATTTCACTTCTCTCACTCCTCTCCAACCGCGTCTATCTTCTTCTTCCCTTTGAAGAAAATTATTTTTCTTCTCCCTCTCTACTTCTGCTATTTCAATGGAACTCTTTGTTAATTGTAAATGTGGCCAAATTGTTCCTTTAAAACTTTCGTGGTCATCATTTAATCTAAATAGGAGATTCTATGGCTGTAAATTTGCGAAAGCTGCCGATGGTGGATGTAATTTTTTCCGTTGGTGTGATGTTAAGTTGTCCGAACACTATACCAAAATCATGTATGAATTATTCAAGAGGGTAAAAAATCATGAAGAAGAAAATACGAAGATGATGAAGAAATAAAGGATTTTGGTGAGGCTGCTTGTAACTGTAACGATGGCTTGATTTTTGAGGGAATCTTCTATTATTTAGGTGTATGGTGTGATGACCCGCCATGTCATCATGCCACATAGGTGCCATTTGGAATATATATTAAAGCCATGTGGAAGCTTACATGAGAGGAAGGCTAGCATTTGTGAGAAGATTCTAGAAAAGTATGGACATTTCCTTTGGAAGACCCTAGATCCCTATGGATTTGCTAGGAAAGTCCTTGGAATCTTCTAGGCTTGTAGAGAATTCTAGAGAAAGCTCTTATCTTGTAAATATTAAGGACTTGTGTAACAATTAATATTTACACTCTAGCCCCTAGGAGACTAGTATATAAAGGAGGCCATCCATTTGTAATTCACCAAGCAAACAATTCAAGTTCTCTCTAATACAAAGCTTCCTTTAATAAGTCTCTTGTGTTCTTTCTACCATTCTCTTAGCGATCTTGAGTGTAGTAAGGTTGATTTGGCATAGCAAGAAAGTGAGCAAGTTGTGCAAGATCGTGAGCAAGTTGTCAAGTGCTGCACGTGTACTTAGTTAACGACTAAGGACGTGACAACGTGGTATCAGAGCAAAGGTTGCAACTAAGGGAATGGCGAACGACAGAGAAATTAGCGCTGCCAATACCCAAGCCAATGTCATCCAAGATGCTGCTGGCAAGAATGGTCGTAACAAAAAAAGGAATGCCACCACCAAGAGCCAGGAGGTGCCACCCGAGGTTGTGTCAAACAAAGGGCTTACATCCCAAGAACCATCTGCCACTGAGGCGAGCGAGGATGAAGTGGAGGCCCTGCCCGAGGATGTCTCGCTCGGTAAAGAGTGGATGATGAAGATGAACGCGGGGATGGACGCCGTGGAGATCTTTGGCCAACGCTTGGGAAAGGTGGAAGGCACCCTTAGAGTTCTTGAGGGGCACACTCTTGAAGAGATTGAGAGTATCCGAAATGACTTGGAGGGACGTACACAGACCGAGATGGAACTAAGGCAAACTATCACTACCTTAGAGTGCAGACTAATGGAGGCTTTGAGTACTATCGATGCTGTGAAGGCAAAGATAGAGTTACTCAAGGAGCATGTTAGTGCTAGTGTGACCGAGGCAACCAGCAATGTTGTGATGACGAGGGAGGCCAAGATCGAGGCCCCCAAACCCCCGGTGTTCAAAGGTGTTCGTGATGCACAAGAAGTGGAAAACTTCCTTTGGCACTTGGAGAACTACTTCAGGCACGGCAAAGTGAGGGACGACGAGGCCATGATCAACATTGCAGTGTTGTACCTCTTAGAGACTGCCATGCTATGGTGGAGAAGAAAGATGGCCGACGTGGATAAAGGTCTATGTACTATTTGCACGTGGGATCAATTCAAATCCGAGTTTAAGCGACAGTTCTTCCCAAACAATGTCTTGTATGAGGCAAGGCGCAAGCTTAGGGAGTTGAAGCAAATAGGGAGCATACGTGTCTATGTCAAGGAGTTCAATATCCTTATGCTTCAAATCCCCAACATGACCAATGATGACTTGTTGTTCCACGTCATGGACGGGTTATAAAATTGGGCTAAGCAGGAGTTGCAACGCCGGCAAGTCACGGATATAGACCAAGCCGTAGTGGAGGCCGAATCATTGATGGATTTCAGGCATGACAAGCACGACAAAGGCAAAGGCAAAGAATCAAAGTTTAACAATGTCAAAGGTGGGAGAGACCGTGGCAAAGAGATACAACAAAAATACTACAAGACTCAAGATTCCAGAAAGTCGAGTGGCCATCACGGATACACGCCGGGGAGAAGGCGCAGGCCGAGAAGAAGGGATATTACATATGTGGAGGGCCGCACAGCTTCAGGAATTGTCCCGACCTAAAGAGCCTCAATGCCATGGTCCGTGAATAGAAAGAGCAGCCGTAGGGAGAGAGTTCGGGAACCGCACAGTTAGGTATGATCGGATTATGCGGTGCTGTCACGAAGCAATCTATCCAACCTACCGAGAATGGCAATCAGTACGTGGATCTCACCATCAACAACAAGCCTGCTCGTGCAATGCTGGATACTGGAGCAACTCATAATTTCGTGACTGAGGCTGCCGCAAAGAGACTAGAATTGAAGCTTGCTCCAACCAACTCTCGCGTCAAGACCGTAAATGCCGAGGTACAGAATGCTCATGGGGTAGCTAATGGAGTTGGTGTCAAATTGGGAACTTGGAAAGGTATGACAAACTTCACCGTAATCGCTATGCATATCTTTGACATTATATTGGGGCAAGAGTTCTTTAGACCTTGTCATACTTTGATCGACCCCCTACCTCCAACGTCTCTTGGTTATGGAGCGAGAAGGATCTTGTATGGTACCTAAAATGACTATGCCACACAAATAAATCCAAGCGCAACTTTCAGCCATGCAGATTGTCAAGGGGATCAAGAAGGGGGAGCCGACGTTTGTGGCAACCATCGCAAGTCTGGAGGAAGACAAGAGTTTTCAAGAGATATTGCCGCCTTGCATAGAGAAGTTGCTTGAGGAAAACAAAGGTGTAATGCCTGAGGAGTTGCCTAAGAACTTGCCTCCTAGGCGAGAGGTGGATACAGGATTGAGTTGGAGCTAGGGGCTAAGCCACCCGCCTTTGCCCCATATCGTATGGCACCACCCGAGCTAGAGGAGCTCAGTAAATAATTGAAAGAGTTGCTGGATGCTGGTCATATTCTCCCATCAAAGGCACCTTTCGGGGCACCAGTATTGTTCCAAAAGAAGAAGGATGGATCGATGCGCTTGTGCATAGACTACCGAGCACTTAATAAGGCCACAGTGAAGAATAAGTACCCGATCCCGCTCATTGCCGACTTGTTCGATAGACTTGGGAAAGCCAAGTACTTTACCAAGGTAGATCTTCGCAAGGGATACCACCAGGTTTGCATTGTAGAAGGGGATGAGCCGAAGACAGCATGTGTGACGAGATATGGAGCTTTTGAGTGGTTAGTGATGCCTTTCGGCTTAACCAATGCACCGGCCATATTTTGCACTCTTATGAACAAGATTTTCCATCCCTACCTTGATCAGTTCGTGGTAGTCTACCTAGACGACATAGTCATCTAAAGCAACACCTTGGAGGAGCACATGGAGCACTTAAGAAAAGTTTTCCAAGTCTTGCGGGAGAACGAGCTATACATCAAGAGGGAGAAATACGAGTTTGCACAATCAAAGGTGCCTTCTTAGGCCATGTTATTAGCAATGGCGAGCTATGCATGGACGAGGCTAAGGTACGTGCTGTCCAGGAGTGGGAGGCACCTATAAAGGTGACTGAGTTGAGATCCTTCCTTGGCCTTGTTAACTACTATCGTCGGTTCATCGGTGGCTACTCAGCAAAAGCCGCACCATTGACTGAGTTGCTAAAGAAGAACAAGCCATGGGTCTGGACGGAGCATTGTCAACAGGCGTTTGAAGGCCTTAAGGCAGCTGTAACAGAGGAGCCAGTCTTGGCATTACCTGACTTTTCCAAGACATTTGAGGTGCATACAGATGCCTCAGATTTTGCCATTGGGGGTGTCTTGATGCAGGATAAGCATCCCTAAGCATTTGAGAGCCGCAAGTTAAATGAAACGGAGCAGCGTTACATGGTGCAAGAGAAGGAGATGACTGTCATTGTACATTGCCTTCGTATTGCTCGGGTAGAGGTTCGTGGTCAAGACCGACAATGTAGCTACTAGCTACTTTCAGACGCAGAAGAAGCTCACACCAAAACAGGCTAGGTGGTAGGATTTCTTAGCCGAATTTGATTATGTGTTGGAGTATAAGCCGGGCAAAGGTAACGTTGTAGCCGATGCCTTAAGCCGGAAAGCCGAACTTGCTGCAATCACTTCAACAAGATGGGACATTTTTGAGGCTATAAAAGAAGGAATGCAGCATGATACAGCAACCAAACAACTTATCGAGTTAGCCAACCATGGAAATACGAGACGTTTTTGGGTCGAAGACGGTCTACTGCTTACCACAGGTCGGCGGGTCTACATGCCTAAGTTTGGAGACATTAGACGGCGGATTATAAGGGAGATTCATGACACAATGTGGGCTGGTCATCCAGGCCAATGTCGCACTAGGGCCTTGGTTGAGTCAGTCTACTATTGGCCAAGCATGCGAGATGACATAGAGTGTTATGTGCAGACTTGTCTTGTCTGTCAACAGGACAAGGTTGAACAACAAAAACCCAGAGGAGTTTTGGAGCCACTACCAGTTGCTGAACGTCCATGGGAGAGCGTGACTATGGACTTTATCACTTGCCTACTGAAGTCCGACGATTATGGTACTATTATGGTAGTGGTGGATAGATTTTCCAAATATGCCACCTTCATTCCCGCCTCACCAGGTTGCACTGTTAAGGAAGCCGCCAAACTATTCTTTAAGAACGTGGTGAAATATTGGGGCTTACCAAGGCATATTATCAGTGATCGAGACCCCCGTTTTACTAGAAACTTTTGGAGAGAGTTATTCGACATACTTGACACGGAACTGCACTTTTCCACTAGTTTCCACCCACAGATGGATGGACAAACGGAACGGGTTAATGCGTTAGTAGAATGCTACTTGAGGCATTATGTAAGCGCGCATCAGAAAGATTAGGCAAGGCTCCTAGACATCGCCCAATTCTCTTATAACTTGCAGCGGAGTGAGTCCACGGCGGACACTATTTGAGCTAGCCATAGGCCAACAACCACAAACTCCACATTCATTACCAGCCGCGTTCAAGGGAAAGAGTTTGGGGGCTTATCATATGGCCAAAGGATGGGAGGAGCAACTTGACACTGCTAAGTCCTACTTGGATAGGGCATCTAAGAAGATGAAGAAGTTTGCGAACCGTAAGCGACGTCCTACAGACTACAGAGTTGGGGACATGGTCATGGTAAAGTTTAACCCAAGATAGTTCAAGGCACTATGGGGCATGCATCAGAATCTGATTCGCAAGTATGAGGGGCCATTTAAAATCATCGCCAAGGTAGGCAATATCTCATACAAGCTTGACATGCCATCGTATCTTAAGATCTACCCCGTCTTCCATGCCAGCATGCTTAAGTCATATCATGAAGATAAGGATGACCCAAGTAGGGGCCAATCAAGTCGAGCGCCTATGACTATCACCTCCTCACATGATAGGGAAATTGAGGCTATCATAGATTACCAGGCCAGGCGAAAACAAGGGCAAAAAGCCACCGCTATGTTCCTCATCCATTGGAAGGGGCAATCATCGGAGGAGGCCATATGGGAACGATATGAAGACTTACGGCAATTCAAAGAGAACATCTGAGAGTTTAGGCAACAGCATTGCGCCGCGGTCGTCGCAACATTAGGTGGGGGAGAGTGTGATGACCCGCCTTGTCATCATGCCACATAGGTGCCATTTGGCATATATATTAAAGCCATGTGGAAGCTTACATAGGAGGAAGGCTAGCATTTGTGAGAAGATTAAAAGTATGGACATTTCCTTTGGAAGACCCTAGATTCCTATGGATTTTCTAGGAAAGTCCTTGGAATCTTTTAGGCTTTTAAAGAATTCTAGAGAAAGCCCTTATCTTGTAAATATTAAGGACTTGTGTAACAATTAATATTTACACTCTAGCCCCTAGGAGACTAGTATATAAAGGGGGGCCATCCATTTGCAATTCACCAAGCAAATAATTCAAGTTCTCTCCAATACAAAGCTTCCTTTAATAATTCTCTTGAGTTCTTTCTACCATTCTCTTAGCGATCTTTAGTGTAGTAAGGCTGACTTCGCATAGCAAGAACGTGAGCAAGTTGTAAAAGATCGTGAGCAAGTTGTCAAGTGCCACACGTGTACTTAGTTAACGACTAAGGACGTGACAATGGTATATGTATATGGGCATGTAAACCCATTTGTTTTAGTGCAATATTATTTTTGATTTATGGCTAATGTTGCTTATTAAATGTAGTTAAAATTTATAATATGTATGATGAAGTTTTCAATGATCAAATGTGTTTCAGTTTCTGCAAAAAATTATACTGCTGAAGCAAAGGTGGACTAATCCGGAAAACTGAGCTAACAAAAGCAGGTTCATATTACATCCCATACGAAAGTAAGGTTCATACATATGACCAAACGACCAACATAAGTAGATTCAAGTTACTTTATAGAATATGATTCATATACATGACCAACAAAATACAACAAACTTCTTCCTAAATTTAACTTTGACAAAGTAGAGGTTCCAGCTTTCATCTTTTTGTTGGATTCTGCAACATCCTTTGCTTTTGAAGTTGATTCCCTGTGACAGCTCTATTCTCTTTCCACTTAAGACCATTTGGTCTAAATCCAAGATCTACATTAGTTTGTGCAGCATTCATCAAGCTTGCACCGGTTGAAATAAGTCTTTCACTTGGCCTACCAGGCTAGAAAATATAGTGAGTTAGTAATGAATAATGCAGAAGCGTAAGAATAGAAAATATAATTAGTTAATAATGAATAATACTTCTCACGCTTATATTAAGGATACTAGTTCCTGTTCGTGTGTTTGTGTACAAACCAAAACCAGAATTTCAGGTCCTTTTCTTTCCAACAAAAGCAGCAAGTGATCTGGCAGTAACAGAAATAGATGCACCAGATGCAACAGAAGTAGCAAGTGATCTTCCACCTTTTCCCCTACCAGCTGCTCCACCTCTACCCCTATCACCACTTCCCACAGTTCTTCTACCTCTTCCTGATGGTGTGTTCCTTCTTGTTTTTGATGTTTCAGCACAAAAGGAAGATGGGGCTATTAAAGTTTGGGTTATGGTAGTTGATGTACCTGCAACTTGGGTTGTATAACTTTGACTACCAGCTTGTGTGCTTGATTGTGTTGTTCTATTTGACCTTCCAGATTGTGTGCTTATTTGTCCTAGTATAAAGTGATAAGTCATTAATCAAGTACTATGAAAACTATGAAATCAAATTGAAATGGAATTCATCAAACTTATCCTTAAATTTCATACTGACTTGTTGAGACCAACTTGATGGCAAATAGAACATGACATCTTAGCACTCTTCTTTGATATTCCCACTTCTTTGGTTCATCCTTGTCCTTTCTTTTGCATTTTTTTGGCCTACCAAGCATTGGTTTAATTTCAGGAGACTCAATTGATGGATTGGTAGACTCATGCTACATTTGCATGCTTGGAATTGACTGAATATAGTACTGGTAAGAAGCCAGGAAAGTGTCTTTCCTATACCGGTGTTCAACATAGCCTTATGGCTCATCCCCAATCTTATAAAAGGCACATATTGCATGTTGACATGGTATACCTCTTAACTGCCATAATCTACAGCTACATTCTTTTTTTTGTATATCAACAATGTGTCTATACATGCCTTCATGCACTTCAAATCCAGCGTGAGCATTCCAGTGAACTTTCAACTTCCATCCAATTTTCTTGTTTTTCTCTAAAACTAGTCTTGCCATAGGTAATATATCAGAAGCCCGTGTTTTAACAAACTTGATCATATCAACTTGCCTGCTCATCATTTTGTGCCTAATTTCTTCAAGCATAGTTATGACAGATTTATGCCTAGGACTTAATATCCAGGAATTAAATGTTTCACACATATTATTTTCTACAACATCACATCCTTCTCATTGAAATATGCCTTACACCAATATTCTTTATCATAGGAGTAAACTTTCACAAATACCATTTCCTAATTCATCCAATTTTTTCATTTTTTCTCATAACTTTACCTGAAAGAAGCCTTAGCACATTTCCAAAACTGCTTTTTTCTCTCTTCTACCCTCCATGATTTTTGCCAGTTTGCCCAAATGTGTCTTGCACACATTCTTCTTTCAGTAACAGGTAGAAAATCAGCAACAGCAAATGACAATCCCTAATAACAACAGCAGCAACAGGTAGCAACAGTGAGATACAACAGCAGCAACAGGTAGCAAATGTTAACTTAACAAAGCAAACAAACAACTTAATAAATAGATTGCAGTATCTTTTGCATGTCAGACATCACTATTAAATCTTCACCATTCTTTAATTCCAAGTCTGTTTTGAGATAGTTGATGAACCAACTCCATGAATGTGTAGTCTCCTCATCTACCAAAGCCCAAGCAATAGGATACATCTGATTATTTCTATTTTTCCCAACAGCCACTAATAATTCATCTTTGCAAGCTCCCTTTAGGAAACAACCATCAAAACCTATTATTCTCCTACAACCTGCCATCCACCCCTTCTTCATAGCCTCAAAGCATACATAAAAATATTTAAACAAATACTTCCCAGGAACTGTTTCTGTATCAGTTCTCACCCAACGTGAACTTCCAGGATTGCTGGACTTAATCATGTCAGCATAGTCCAGCAACCTTGAAAATTCAAGTTTCCAGTCACCAATAAACTGGCTAGTTACCTTCATCTTGGCTCTATAGATAAGTGATCTTCCTACATACAAACCCTATTTAACTCTTATAACCTCTTGCAACTCATGTATTGTGATATTTGGAGTTGAGATGATTCTATCTTGGAGCTTTCTTGCAATGTACTTGGGTGTGTAGAGTTTGTTCTTCTTTTTTGTTGGGCATTCATGGACAGGTATATATGCCTTCACAGTAAAGTTCCCTAAATCCTTGTTTTTACTAGCAAATATGTGCCACATACACTTTTCATGCTTACAGTTAACTTTTACTCTGCCTTTCTCATTCGGTCTAAGATTTAAAGAAACTTTATATTGAATAGCATAGTCAGCCATAGCTTTCCTAAAATCTTCTGCACTATCAAAGATCATGCCCAACTCAAATAGAGGAGTTTTAGCATCAAAGGCATACCTGATCTTTTGACTTATTCTTCTAGAAGGAAGATCAGCACCAGGTTTAGCAAGTGGATCTAACTCTTCATCATTGTCTACACTCCCATCATCTGAGTTGTCCAAATACTCTTCATCTCAACCTAGCTTTCCAACATATTTATCCTTCTTATTTATCCTTGTGTCTTCAAACCCCTTATCAATTCCACCTGAATTACCTATTCTGTAAAAATAGGTTTTCTCCTTTGTTTTCTCTTACTTTGTAATCCAACATCATTCACATTCTTCTTCAGCCTGTTTCTCTTTACTTCCCTGACAGCATTCCTCACAGATCTTAACTCATTATCTATCTCACTATCATCTTCTTCTTGAATATCTTCAAGGTCATCTTCACCAAAATTTTCATTTTCAGACAGATTTGTATCTGTTTTATAACTGTTGTCATGCTCTGTAACTTTACCCTCTTCAACATTTATATCCTCATCTAAAAATGTAGCCCTATTTTTTTCTGCATTTACACCACTACCCTCAGCAAAATTTACTTCTATATCCTCAATACCCTCATCAACATTTACTCCAATACCCTCCTCATCAACAGTTACATTAATGCCTTCATCAACATTTACACCAATGTCCTCATCAATGTTACATTAACACCCTCATCAATACTTACACCAATGCCCTCACCAACATGCACACTAACCCTGGACCACCCCTAATTTCTGGATTAATTGTAGCTTGGTCTCTATCACCAGCTTGTGAGCAAGGTAAATATCCCACAGGGACATCCTCCATAATCTCTAAATTATCTATCAGATGAGTCATATAGACATCAAAATTATCCCCATTCTTCATGTCTTTAATCAAATTTAGTAGTTGATAGTCATTTTCAATTGGACAGAATTTTTGAGTTTTAGGGCATTGAAGAAAGAACCCACCAACTGAGTTGTATCGCATTTCAGGGATTTCTTTTGTGTAAGATAGAGGCTCGTACAAAGAGAAATGATCTTTGTCCACTACATGCCCTATATTTTTACCCTCTCCCACGTACTTTCCATCAATAAAGTGACCCCCATGGTGAAAGACAACACCAATATATTCGTCCATGTGACTCGGTACTGAAAAAGACAAAAGAAAGCAGTCAATATTCCCTTCTAGAAGAAAAAATTCCTAATCTAATAGCACCATAACAGACACATAGCAATAAAATACAAAAAGACATCATCTAAGCATAAAAATAACATACCTTTTTGCAATAATCGGAGCCACTTTACAGCCGACTCCCCTTTTCACAAGAACTCCACTGTGAAAACCCTAGGACGACCTTCAAGTGATAAATCGTGAGCCAACAATCAAATTCGAACAAACCACAATTAACCTTGCTTAGTATGTGAAAGAAATATTGAATTTTGCAACGAAAATGCCGATTAAACCAAGCTTAATCGAAGAGATGAAGATGTGTGGCATTCAGTGAGAGCGAGAGTTCAGGTGTTAGACAGAATATTCGAGAAAAATAACCCTTATGTTTTAAGTTTTTAATTAGACACCTCTTAATTATTTATTTTGTATTGTTTATCCACGCGCTGACTTCTTATTCGTTCTTATAATATACAACGGAGGTGTGTTATACGCGACGGGGGTTGACTAGTCAGGTATTTATTGAGTTTAATTTTTTGCCACGTGAAATGTTTAAATGAAAAAGGCCTCATTTGAGGTGTTCAAATGATCATTGAAGACAACTTAAAGTGGCGCTTTATGTACTTCGCCTTTTATTTTCTTCGTCTAATGATATTGGTGTTGTTGAGCCATGTCCAAATCTAATACTGAAAATTTAATTTATACAGTAATTATATTTTTATTTCTTTTTTGTTCTATGATAAAAACCAATAACCATGTTAATTATGAAAAAAATAGCAGTTTGGCATTTTTTAATAAGAAGGGTTGTTTTAACTAAAGAGTGAAATTGTACTTACAAAATAAGAAATTGAAAAACTAAATAAAAATAGAATTTTTTAGACATATAAAGCTTTTAGTTTCAAACAAGTACATGGCACAAAATCTCTTATTTTTTTTATTTTTTTTGAATTTTATTCCATTGAGCAGCATATGCGTGATTAGTATCACTCTTTTCCTAAACTATATTTTTTTGGAAAATATAAAAAATAGTTTTGCTTAAGAAACCTAAAAGATACATATGCTAAATTTTATTCTTTTACTAGGAAATTGATGAAGTTACTTATTGTGAGCATCTAATTTTTGACTATACTTGAATTTTTTTTATCACTTTTTAGTGTTTAATATTTGTTAATTTTAATCTTGATATTTTAGCCTTTATTTCAATTTTTTTATAGGTTTTACTTAAGAAAATTGAAAATGATAAAAAGAGTCACATTTTTAGTATAAGTTTATATCTTCATTTACAAAAGAAAAAAAGTTTCAAAATATAATTTTTAGTAGTTTAGTTTTTTTTAAGTTAAAGACTTTATACAAAAAAATATTCAATATTTAGCATTTTAATCTTTTGATTAGTATGATATAGTATTTTACATAGTTTATCTATTATCTCTAAACAAATAGATTAAAAAAAAAAAGAAAAGACGAAGAAAAAAAAATGAATTAAAGGGTGGCCAACAAAGTGGCTTTTAAAATTTGGTTCAAATCTTGCACATACACTGTCATACACGACCTTTTATTATTGATAGAGAAAAAAAAAGATTCCATGACAAAAAATGTTTATCATTCTTCTATAACTACCGTACTCCCTCAATTTTATTTTTACCTCATATTCCTATCCACTTTTCACACAGCTCATATGGGGTAGTTATCCAATTTCTTGTTCCCCAAATTTCATACTAATATATATGCACACATAACGCAAGGGAAAAGGGAGATGATGGAAAATAAAGAAAAAAACGAGAGAGAAACAGGGAGGACGAGATAGAGAGTGACGAGATGGAGGAAAGAACACAAAAGCACCTCTGTTTTCTTCCTTCAAAATAACCATAGATCATCATTTTCCTTCACCTAAAATCACCATTTCTCCTCCATAGTTTTAGCCATGTAAGAGCTCCAAAATCCAGTGATAGAAAATAGGCATATACGCAACGGAAGCAATCACCCAAGACCAAATAATCTTACATGTAAACTAGATAAATATAATCATTAACGAGATAGAAACACTAACCTCTTGAAGTTACTGCACAAATCTTTAATGATATTCGCGCTATCCAGGTCTACGGTCTTCTACTGTGTATCCTGAATTTCTACCGAACGTGATACTCGAGTGGCAAGTATTTTATTCAAGAAAAATAGTATCTTTGGTATGTATTTTTCTCGGCAAAAAACCAGAAGCTCCTTCTCCGTTTTTATAAGCCAAAAACAGAAGCTCCTTCTCCTTTTTTCATTAGTCTTCTTTCACGTTTTTTTCTTTTGGTAATCATGAGACCAAAACACTAAAAACAGAAGCAAAGCTTTCTTTCTCTTCTTCTTTTCACGTTTTTCTTTCTTTTGGTAATCATGAGATCAAAACTTTTTGAAGTCCTTTTTTCGGCTAAAAACAGAAGCAAAGGTTTCTTTCTCTTCTTCTTTTCACGTTTTTCTTTTTGGTTAGAAAACAAGACCAAATCAATTTTGAAGTCTTACTCCTACTAAAACGTGTAGTCAAAAATATGTAGGAGTCTACTATGTACCAAAAATGTGTAGCAGTCTCCTAACCCACCAAAGATACTATTTTCTTATTTAATTTCCTCGTTCTAGAATATTCAGGCACAGTAGGGACCACAGATTTAATAACGAGGCTTCCTATTGTGGTATTAATTCGGAATATAAATGAATTAATCTTACCACAATAAATTATAATTTATTCCACTAGAAAATTGTAATTGCACTCTTCAGTTTGATTTCGAAATCATTCATTAAAACTTATTTAACTCCCCGTGTTAAGATTACAAATACCAATCAGATAAATTAAATTACTGACAATTTAATTCATCGACTAACTTAATCCTTTATACTTCCGCTTAACTTATTCCATGTGACGGATACAAAATCCACCTGCAGAGTTTTCACATGAAAACTTTCAAGCATCCATAAAGGGGTATCATCAATCTCAATGGTCAAGACACGGATTCTGTCAACTAATTATTATTTCACAAATGTACTTTGTCATTATTCAATTTACCAGGAATACATTAACTCGCAGTTGAGTCGTACCTTTTAATAAATCAAAATAATGAACGAAGCACATTGATCATAATAATTATATCAAGATTAAGAGTATAAGAACATTCAATGAGCTAGAGATGTAGTTTTATATATTCAGTACAAAAACACTTATCTCTACTCGGTCCGTTCAATACACAAAAATGTACTAGCATAAGAAGTCGGAACTAAACCATTCGCATAATCAAGATAGATTATAATTTAATCTTATGCTACAATCATCAAGATGCTTTGCCTAGTTTCATCTTTGATTGTGAACATTAACTTTATAACTTATAAGAACCGACAATTTAATCTTCCGCGCATGAGCTAAAGCTCCATACACTAAATTGTCTACTATATAAGTAAAGGGCACACATATGAACAAATGATCTATTTGAATTAAGATTTTATTGATTTGAATAAATAAATAAATAATTGTTCCAATAAATAAAACATAATACTATAATCAAACCACATGGTTAATAGTATATCCTAACATCCAGAACTCTTTACACCCAAAACTAGCTCAAAAACGTCGCCCATGAACAACCAAAAATAAGCCATAAATAACTGCCAAACTTACCCCAAAAACAGCCTAGAAACAGCCCTGAATCAACCCTAAAAACGACCCGAAACTGCTCCCTAAAAAGATCCAAACTCAGCCTCAAAATTGTCCAAACTCTAGCCAACACACACCCAAACTTCAGCCATGAAACAATCTCAAAACAGTCACAAAAATTTTTGTAAAAATTGGTCCCTCCGCTAGAGTGAAAAAGAGTTTCAAGAGAGGTGTTTGAGGTCGCCGTTCAAGTTTACGACAAAGTTTCCGTTTCGAGTTCTTCTGATGAAGTCTTACCTTTGCTAGTAGATTGATACTCTTTTGTACAAGTTTGCCTTAGCAATATCGAAGAAAATTTACTGCTTCGAGGTTCACTCTTATCTTCTTCTTCTTTTTTCTCTTTTTCTTTTGTTCAAGTTTTATTAACTTATATGCCTATAAGATCTTGTTTAGTCGTTTGTTAAGTTGACAATTTTTATAGCTTCTGTTTGTTAAAGCTTTCAAATATAGCCCTCATTGATTTACGTAAAACTCATAAATTTTGTTGAAATTGTTGAATATTGTTTCTTGGTTCTCTGTTTGTTACAATTGCTTGGCGTGAGTTACTTTGCCTTGGCATGTTTTAGTATTGTCCATATTTAGCAAGGTTAATTGATATTGTTTCGAACAATCAACTCGTTAGATTGTAAATAATTCATAGTAGTTTGCTAATAATTTAAAGAGTTAATTACAACTCCATATCTATAACTCATATCCTTACAATAATCTCAAATCTCTTGAACATCGCTAGTGGCTTTAGGCGCGATTAATAACAAATTATCGTGACTATGGATACGGTTTCCGTGACATAGTCATGGGTACGGTTCCCATAACCCCAAACTCCTGTGCACATGCACGTTCGCGTGACTCGATCCCAACTTTCAATAATAATAAAAATAAACATGTTGCGAATTGCGGGTGCATTTCCCGCGGTGCGAGTGTATAAAACGACAAGTGTACGACATCGTAACTTGTTCAAATAAATTCCATAAATACTAAAAGCGGTTTAAACCGGTAAAAGGTTAAAAAAAAATGTACATAGGTCTAAAACATGTAATAATCTGTTAAGTAAGCCAGATATAATTGTAAAGTGACTGTGCTAAAACCACAAAATCTGGGAGTGCCTCACACGTTCTCTCGGTTTAACATAATTTCTTACCCAGTCTTCTGTGTTTCGCTAACATAATCAGAGTCAAACTTTCCTTGATTTTGGATTCAAAAATAATTGGTGACTCGGAACACCATTAATTAAATAATTCTGAGTGGTGACTCTTTAAAAAATAAATAAAATAATCTCATTTCAATAATATCACTTTAATTGGAAAAACTCATTTTTCCCGTAAAAAGGAGGTGTGACAGCTCTGGCGACTCTGCTGGGGATCGAACCCAGAATCTCTGGTTCAGGGTTCAGAATTCGAGCTTAGAAAAACTGTTATGCTTGGCTTTCTTGTGATTGTCTGATATTACATGTTTGGGCCTAATGTGCTAATTGCCGCTCATTTACCACTTTGATATTCTGTGAACTTTATATAAAATTGTTACGATTCTTCTCTCTGAGTCTTCTAAATCTTCTAGTAAGCGTGCGCTTTGCGTGGCTTCTTTTCTGTTAGAGTCATACCCCTAATTTTAGAACGAGGATCGGATAAGTTTCAAAGCCGGTGAAGCTTCTATATTCCCAGTAAGTTGCCTCCCCCCCCCCCCCGGTGATTCATCTGCTCTTACTTAGAGAAGCATAGTAGTATGTTTTAATTATCTTGATTGTGTGATGATTGCTCTGCATAGTTCAAAATTTATCTGCGTGTATAACCTTCTGTATTAAATTTTTAATAAGTTCCATCATTACTGTTTATATGTAATTTTAGCTTGATCCAAGTAGTCTGATATCTATGTTGAAAAAAATTGTAGTCTGATTAAGCCATTACCAAGGAGCTAATTTGTTCAGAACTAATTGACCGCTTCTATAGAGAAGGCGGAGCGTCCTTGGCTTAGCATTATAGCACATAGGGCTTCAGCGCTACTACAGCGCTTCGCTAACTCGAAGCGTCTCGCTATGAGAATCTAGCTTTGCTAATGCTCGGTTAAGTCATGATACCTGTGTTGAAAAAAATTATAGTATGCCTCTTGCACATCTAATCTTCACGGGGGTCTTACTATCCCCTAAACTATTTCAAAGTGGATTTAATCCACCCTGAAAAGTCACAACCAGTAATCTATCTAGTGAAGAAGTACACACGCTTGAAATGTGTATTTCACCCATTAATCTTTTTTTTCCCTCCTCCTTCCTTTTTTCCTCCACTATTCACATTTGCCGGAGATTGGCCGGAGGTGTTAACATTTTGAGACGCACTCTATTGAAAAAGAGAACATAATATTCTCTAATTACACTCGTATCTTCTTCATCTTCGTCATTTTCTCCATCCTCTATAATAAAAAGAAACATTCAATAATTCCATTCATAACACACTGCCCGTGATAATACATCTACAGCCACGTAAGAACCTTTGTTTCAATCTAGGCACGCTGTAAACCTCACCCTCCAAAGAAATCCTTAAGGTCATAACAAAGATAACGACCCTTTTTTTGTACTCATAAATTATTTTAAACATTTTGTGAAAAACTCATGTTTGGATAAATCTAGTGCTACCCACTCCACTTTGAAGTATAGTGGAAATAGAGTTGAATGAGATTCTTCAAACCAGAGACTAATGTTGGAAACGTGTGATTAGTTTATCTGGCAAATGGATCTTTTATAATAGTTCACATCCACCGTATAAAGAGAAGAGAGTGACTTTGTCCCAATTTATATCGCACCATTCGAATTTCAAAAGTCAAACGAGTTTTTTTTACCGTGATTTTTTCATATAGCTTTTAAATATTTTGAATTGTTAATTGTTGTGCTTGTAGTACTTTTTACTTAGTTTTCAAATATGTAAATTTTATTTCAAGAAACTTAAAAATTCTATGTCCGAATTCACGGTCAAAATTAAGAAATTTAACTCTTAAAATCCCAACGGTGCCATATAAATTGGGACAGAGGGAGTAGGAAATATATATTTACTATAGAAAATGTTAAAAAATAATTCTTAACGTTTTTATTGCATGAGAGAGTGAATTTCACTCACTGCCACATTAGCGCCTAGGTGGGAATTAATTCCCTTTCGAAATAGTTCAGGAGGGTAATAGTACCCCTACAAAGATTAGGTGTGTAGCTGGAAATCCAACCTTAGTTCAAGGGTTTCTTATGCCTATTCCACTGATAGCTATGTTAAAAAAAAAATAGTGCGATAATTTCATTTTTGTATTTCTTATCTCAAGATACTATAGTACTTTTTTAGTTTTGTGGAATGAGCGAGTAATTAATTTGTTCGAAAAAAAGGACAAAATTTGGGTCAAGTTGGATGGGTCACGACCCAGCACATTTCAGCCCAAGTAACCTTGGGGCGGGTTAATGACCCTTCCATTTATTGGTTTGACCCATTTTGAAAAGCATCAGCCGAACCAACCCATTTGACACCCCTAGTCCTAGTAGTCATTCTATCTTTTCTCCTCTTTTTCCTTTCCTTTTTATTGGTGGTCGGGGTAGGTGGGAGAGGGAAGGACGGCGGTTATGTTACTTATAGTATATTTGAAACCCTAGTGTTGGTAAATGTTTTTGAACAAAAGGGAGTAGCACCATGTTGGTGCCAACATCAATTAAAGATCACTCTCACACGGTGGCATCATAGCTCAATACTTTCAAAAAAAAAATAGTTTATGACTTATAATATGTTCTTTGAGAGTAGACTCATAACCAGAAGACTAGTTTAACAGAAAAACTATCAGTATGATAAGAAGAACCTAGAGTTTTTAGATGTTCCAAAGAGGAAACATTGAAAATATAACAATAGGTGGAGGGACTAGGAATTGAAAATATAACAATAGGTGGAGGGACTAGGAAGTTCTATCTTCAAGTTCACATAAAATGTCTAAAGTTTGCATTGAATGGTGGAGAACTAGGAGGGAGTGGGGACAACACGTTGACATCTGATTATATAAATGTATACCTTCATGGGGGTAACATTGTATGTTGATACGCCTGTAATAGGAGTCGAGCTTCGATTTTCAGCCGTGTAAAAGGCAAGAGCGCTCTCTCCCGGTTTTACTCTTACCTGCATAGCAAGACGAGGAGAAGGACATCAAGTGGAAATAGAAAGCATGCCAAACAATAAGTACGTTGACTAACTATTTACGAACATAGCACATGCCTATAACAGAAAAGGCACCTCTCGCTGTGTCGGAATAAACTTCCAAGGCATTCCATCTGCTACATCAGCATTAAATTGTACAGCAATCTCCCTAATGCCATGTACAAGAGTTAGATACAAAATGTGATGCAGAACAACAAAAAAGAATCTTCCTTTAAAAATATATGATACTAGAAATCCCATTAGTGTCAAAATTTGAACCCAAAAGAAAAGATAAATGATATTCAGAACTTGAATACTTCTATAATGATATTGGCTGCACAACCGCATGCATGAGATGGAAGAGAGAATACGCATTGCAGCAAACTAGTATTTCAACTTCAAAAAAGCAGATTCTTGACTGAAAAGACCGCACTTCTAGTTGAAAGTTAAAAGATGGCAAAAAAGCTATGGAACTGTTATCTGACACTTTTACAAGTTCTCTGTAGTATTTGCTTCACTAAAAAGCACTATCTATTAGGCAAGACGACATAAAGAACTGGGAGAAAAAAGTTTCAAATAAGCCTGTTCCCTATACCTGTTTCCATGGCCAAAAGACTAGACAAACTACGTCGAGAGTTCTTGCGAAAAGGGAACAAAAAACATAGAACTTTCAATTTGGTAAGATGGGAGAAAGCTACTACAGACAGGAAAACGGGTTGCCTTAGAGTAAAGAATTTTTGAAGATTCAAACTCCAGTTTATTACAACAATGGCTCTGGAGATTCAGCGAGGAGGAAGAAGCACTTCGGGGAACCATTATTGCAGTTAAATACAGACTACTAAACCCGTGGACTACTAAACAATCTCATAATCATGGTCCCTATGGTTTATGGAGACACATCAAAAATTACATTCATTTTAGATAACCCAGAAATTACTGGAGTTCATTTCATTCCAACTCCTCACTGCAAGCTGGAAATGGCATGAAGATAGCTTTCTGGAAGGATCTTTAACTTGGGGAATCAAGTTTAATGGAGCAATTTCCTCTTCTATTCGGTATTGCAAGAAATCAGAACGCTACTATCTCTGATTACTGGAATGAGCACTGCTGGAACTTCATTTTCAGACAGCATCAATGATCGGAAAATGGACAGTGTCACCTCCCTATGCTCCAGCTACAGAACTGCATGCTATTGCCAACCAAACCTGACTCTCTACTGTGGAAAGGTGACTCTAAAGTAAGGTTCACTGTTAGAGGTTGTTCTGAGGCAACTCTAATGTTACCATCTCTAACTGGCCATGGAAGCGTATTTGCAGGATCAAAGCCCCTCTGAAGGTGGAATGTTTCACATGGTTGGTGGCCCAACGAGTGTGTCTAACTCAAGGAAATCTACAGAGAAGAGGGGTTAACATTTGCAGCAGATTCACTGTGCGAAAGGAAACTGGGCGTGTCAACCACCTTTTTATTCACTGCTCCTTCAACACACAGATATGGGACTTTATTCTGAATATTGTTGGGGTTAACTGGTCAATATCGAGGACAACTAAGAGAGTTACGGGAATGCTAGTCAAGGAAAAGGCTGGGAAAGGTAAAGATGAAGACTTCAAACCAACTTCCTGCAACAGTCTGGTGGACCATTTGGGAGGAAAGGAATTCAAGAATTTTTTAACACGAAACCGAATCTGTGAGTAGCACTAAGTGCATATTTTTTTCTCTACTTTTTTTGTGTAATGTAGCAATTGGAAATGTATTTCTCAGTTGTTATATCAATAATACTTATCTTAACAACCAAAAAAACTTCCAAATGTTTCATAAACCAAAAATAGTTGCAAATTACAATTTAAAGGATCTTCAGTCAAGCACCATATGAAAATACCTGGAAGTAACTCTTCCATCTTTCGCATGTCGTGCAATCTTTTCTTCAACACTCTGTAAGGTGGTAATATTCATCACTTTCAAGAGAACTCCGACAACCTATCTACAACCAGATTAATAAAGAATAACTTACCTCCCGACGTTGAACTGTACCTCCATATCCTGTGGCTTGACAGAATCTCCTGTACAGAGGAACTGCAGCATAACTAGCCCCCACCATCGCAAAAACTAAACCTGTCAAGTAAAAGAGCATCTTCTTTGATTTCTTCTCTGTTGCAGTAGCCTGAGTTGCATAATGATGATGAAGATTCAACATTGTCCAAGCCCTAACTGTACTCTGCCCTCTCAAAAAAGGCAACCCTTTACAGTTATGAAGTGTAGATCTTTTAAACTCACACCTTGATGTGAAACCTCGACATCCAAGACCAAAGAGTTGTCCATGTCTGATGTCAATTGGCCCACGGTTTCTATCTTTTGACACTACAATTCCAAGATAGTCCCTGAATCAAAGAGGAATAGATTGAGCAACTTGAGACACAATCGACGACCATTATTAACTCATTGCTATGCAAACTCGCAGAAGCAACCATATATGCCATTACAAAGAACAATCAAGTGAAAAACGAAATAGGTCATCACTCACCTGGATGCGGAAGGTGGATAATAATGAGTCCTGTTTAAAGAAAGAAAAAGATTGAGTCTTCCAGAAAGCCTAGAAAGTGACATCTTCCGTGAAATTGGAAGCTACCCCGTAATCAAAATACATTCAACAGCATCTGTAGGAAAAGATATTACACCCCAATTAATAGAACTGCATATTCTGTTGCTTTGCTGCTGAAGACGGTAGATGAAATAACATAAAGTATCTACATCAAGAGGTGGCAAATGGGTGGGCTTGGTCTAACTTGGGGTGAAAGCAGGTCAAATCAATAAATGGTTCATGACCCAACTAGCCCAAAGTTTGCTTGGGTCAAAACGGGTTGGTCAAAGATGGGGCAAATAGTGTTATAACCCAACCCAACATTGAAAAAACTTCCTTCGTTATAAATATGAGAACCTTACCAAGTATAAAAGCTAACCCCAGTGAAACGTAAGACTTGAAACAGAATATATGGTTTTAGAACACCTATAAACAAGGTGCTTCAATGTTTTCAGAGTATTCTGAAAGAAAATGTACTCCCTTGATTTCATATTTTGTCACTTTGTTTACCGGTAATTGAAAGTAGGTTTGTTCATTTTCTAAAAGTAAAGTATCAATATTTGTAAACTAACTGATAAGTATTCTAAGCTGTACTTTATATTAGAATAATGAAAAATATGATTACCGAAAAATGAGAAGTGATAATTCAAGCAGTATCTATTTTCATTAGAATGTTTTTCTTTTTCTTTTTGTTATTGCCTCTAAGACTTTAGACAGTGAAACAAGAAATCAACACACTTCATTCAATTCACCAAGTGTTCTAGAACCACACATTATCAAATGCATAAAAACTTTACATGACTAATTGATATCATCAGAATTCACAATATTACATTAATCAAAGTTAACTCCAACACGGAAAAGAAAAGAAAATAAAAGAAAACATCACTTAAACTGAAAGAAACTACAAATCAAATCCAGCATCAGAAATACCAGCATAATATCCAGTACCTTAATCGGTTGGGTCTCCTTGAGAAACCAATAGAGGAAGTCAGAAGAGCTTGATCTCTAAGAGATATCAGTAAATGAGAAACTAAACCTGTTGGGTTGTGTGGAATTTCAACCCGCCAGATTACATGATTTAATCTCAATTCTGACCCACTATGTTCATGGATCATGTTGGGTCAACCCATTAGCTGTTTTAGTAATAACACAACCCATTTAAGTTCAGGCAGGTTCAGCCGATTACACAATAATGATCTATTTTCGCCACATCTAATCTACACTTTCACACATAAAAAAGCAGGTCAGGTGTTAGATACTCATAAAGAGACTTCTCACTCATTTACATTAGCTCATAATACAGGAAAAGAGCTATCTTTGCACCTTCTTAAGCTTCTTACTCCTAAATTTAAGACCAACTAAAGCTCCACTTTACAAAAAAGTTTAAAGTGCAAATAGAAAAGTATTCAAAGTCCATATATAGAAGCAGAAGAATGAAAATCTCCTGATAACACGATAAGCAATTTTTTTGTCAGAATCACCTATATTACTAATAATAAGAGGCACATTACACCATCGCATATTTGTTATCACATGAGATAAATTCGTATTTTATCATTAAAGAATAATTGGAAATGGGGTTTGGGAACTTACAACAGAGCTTCACCGGAGAAAGAGTTGGGTGAGGATATTACAGAGATGAAGAGGAGTGTATTGGCAGACAGAGGGACAGTCGTGGAGGTTCAATAGACCAGACGACATTTGGGCTTTGTGTAAGTCCACCGGCCCAATTTATTTGTTTGTTTTGTGATGATTTTTTTGGTCAAAAAAAATAATTTTATTCGCCAGCTAAATATATAAAAAAAATATAGATAAAATATGTACATAGTACATTTATATAAACAAAATATGTTGCTGATTATTATTTTTAGGAGTAACTATACTGTATAGTATTCCTTTTTTTTTTTTGAAGAATAATTAACAGTTTGACAGCTAAGGAGTAGTAAAGAATGTTAATAACATTACTAATTGTAGAATAAGAAATTCATAAACTTCTTGGAGAGGTAAAGACTTTCGAGATGAATTAATTTACTCGACTTTAGCTATTACATGGGTCCTTTTAATGCATTTTGGTTTTTAAGACCCAAATAAAAGCTTTAAAATTAGTTTAAGTAAGATGAATTCTTTTAAATTTATCATATAGTGACACTAACTATACGAACTAGTTAAACGATTAACAAATTACTTATGTTGAATTGTATTATATTTCCTTAATAAATTTTAGTTACTTGCTTTAGTAGGAGTTCAAGTTTTACTTATTAAAAATGAAATAACTTTTCACAAATACACAGCAAAAGAGAAATTGTTAAAATGGTATATTAGGTCCATCGAGAAAATGCAAATCATTTTGACAAAAACTTATTTAATGTTAGATTCATTGCAATTCAGTGACGACACCATGCTTGCAAATGGCTTAATTTGCTTCCCATTTGACACAATTTAAAGGTCAAATGGTGCAATTGTAAAATCATAATGACTAATATCAGATTTAAAATGTGGAACTCGAGCGGAGGGATTACACATTCAAAACCTAAACAAGAAGGGTTAAATGTTTACAGATAATCTGATAGGGCGATTACAGTGGTAAATATGCATTTATCTGAAAGCCTTATGGAAGGATACTTCTTTCTAAGAAAATATTACTTACAATGTTTCACACCGTATGAAAGAAAAACTTTCGAAACTTATATCTTAAACATATCATGAATTTTTTGTGAGCATATTAGAGGTAAAATGAAATGTTTAAATACAAAAATATATCATTTGTTTTAAGCAGATTAAAAAAGAATTTGTTACGGTTCTTAGTGCAATATAATATGGAATAAAAAGAGTAGAACAACAACAATAACCCAGTAGAATCCTACAAGTGGGGTATGAAAAGGATTGTGTGTATGCAGATACTACCCCTACCTATGAAGGTAGAGAGGCTATTTCCGAAAAACCCTCAGCTCAAAAACGTAAAAAAAAAAATGAACAATAGAAAAACAATAGTAGGAACAATGCAATAAGGCAGTGTAAATAGAGAGTACATTTTACAAAATAAAAGGTTTTCCTAAATATTCGACATTCCATTTCCTTGCTGCCCCTTACCTTTTCTCTTCACTCAATTACGAAAAAAAACGTTCTGACCATAATCAGCACAGCAAAGAGAACTGCTTTACACCCCTTCCGCAATTCATATGATATGATTGAGACTCTTCTCTAAAAACCAACATTAGACAATGGCTACCCCCCAAAGTTAACCATATTCTGAAAATGAAATACCACAATCCTACAACAATTAACCAGGGGATGAAGAAGGACCAAGGATTCGCTTTTCACTCCTAAACGCATTATACTAGCTCCTAGGCATATCAGTTGCCCTCATATTCTCATCACTATCTTCCAAATGAAAACAGTGGAACCTTCAAACATGAAATATAAGTCTCACTCGAACTACAATGCGAAGCCCTTCAAATATTCTGGATCTCGCTTTGCTCGTTCCTGGAATTTCTTGAACCAGCGATCCAATATATCCATAGGCACCACCAACTTACTGCCATCCACCCCACAAAACGACTGCATAAAATTGAATAAGTTCTCACCAACTTTCAGTGCCAACCTCTCGATTTTCTTCTCTGCAGTGACATCAAGGGAGGGAAGTGCTGCAAGGTCCTCAACTGAGACACCTATCTTGGCAGAGACTGGAGTTGCATCGGCAGTGAGCTGCAGTTGGCCACCGGGCTCTGGCCAGGGGAGCGACAGCACGGCAGAGGGTCGCGCCAGCGTTACTGCACCACAAAAGAGGAAAGGGGAGCCAGGGGATTGGATATACACAGCGAGGGCCTTGTCTGGTGGCAGCGTGAAGTTGTTGATGAGGAATATGCAGACTTCCCGAATTGAATCGTATGCTTCCCCTGCACGCGTAACGTTAGAACTGTCAGGCGAAAAGCATAAACAGTCTTCGATTGTGTGTGTTGGAACTTACCAACAAAGGTGTTCATGTCAAGGACCCAATGGGTTGTGCCAATTTGAGCAAAGGTGGAGATATCCATAGGGAAGCTTCGGTTCGGGAACACCACTCCAAACATGGTTAGTTACTTTATTTCTTGTGCCTTTTTCCTGAGGAGAAGAAGAAAGGAACTGCGGTTAGGAAATAGATTTTCACAGCATCTAACCAACCACAAGCAGATGTTTCGAACTGATTCAAACTCAGAGCAACATCTGACCACCCACAAGCTGATGTTTCGAATTGATTCAAACTGAAACAGCCATAAGATATCTGAAGTTGCACAAAACTGCCTAGATTGTAGTTTTAGGTAAAGATCATAATCTAATTTAAAGTTGCTACTTTGAGTCCACACAAAAACACTGCAAAATTAAGTCACACTTGCTCACAACCTTTGAAATTATGTTAGCAAAATGCACAACGAAAAGAGAAAAGCTCATATATTCTTGCAAACAGCTCAAAAAAGAAGCATCTGATACTGCTGCATGGCCTAAACTTACTTTAAGAACATAAATCAAAGAATGCAAGAAAGGGAAATTAGGGAGCAATCAAAGATCAAAATCTGAAAGAAAACATACCCGCACGCGATACTTACACCAAACTAATGGAAGCAAGATGTGTCTTGCATGTACACTTTTATTATCACACAACGACTAAGTTTTATTACTACAGAACGATTAAGTGATATGTATTCTCATTTTAAATTTGACTCCAAAGATAAATTGTTCAGTTTGGTGTAAACATCCGGTGCGTATAAAGTATACCTAGGAAAACACTTGGGACCAATCCTCCTACACCAACTCTATTGGATTAACCAAAAGGGTGGACAAACTACCCCTCTTTCTTTCTAGAGTACAAAATTAGATTCAAGTATTCCCAGGACAACATTTGGGAGTCATCCTTTTACACCAACTCTATTAGATTAAATAAAAGGGTGAAAAAACTACCTCTTTTTTTCTTTCTTTCTATAATACACAATTAGATTGGACATGATAATATACAACGCAATAAACCAGTTAAATTTACAATCATACGTAATAATATTAATCCTTGTTCACTTTTCAACTCTGGAAACATCAAAGCATGTGGTGGAACTAGGACATAGAAGTGTAAACGTGAAAGTTGAACCAACTAAAACATACAAATTACACACCAAAGACATTAAAAAGGGAATGCTAATTTGATATAAAATGATGTGTTAACAAACTGGTTTACAGGAAACTGAAAGAAAGAAAAAACCATGAAAACTCATCTGTGATCCGCCTAAGGAGGAAAACTTCTTTAGCAAGATAGCCCCTTGAAGACACACTTCACGCCAAAATGGGATAGTGAACTTATCACATCCCCTTTTACAACATCCCGATTCTAAACCTAGCTCTAGCACAAATCCACAATAATTATGCCATACTTGATACTACCATAGCTCTATAAGAAGGTTTTATGGGAAAACCATCAGGTAAAGACAGAGCTTAATCAGCTAAAACCCACAAAATTTCCACTGGAATCACCATAAAAGTAAATCAATCAACTAAGCCTCAATCCCAAATTAGTTAGAATCCACCATATGAATTATCTGTATCCATTTCATTCTATTCAGGCCATAATTACTCCAAAACTAAAAAATGATTCTTAAGGCAAGTTCTTTTCCACAATTACGGACTAGTTCTGACACTTGCATACAACACCATATAGTGAAAAAAAAAAAAAAGGAAAATTAGTGACAGTTAATAACAAAAAGAGAATGTCGAGGGTACTAAAATTTGAGTTGATTCTGTACCTGAAGTTGTGAATTTGTCCCAGCTATAATGTACCTGAAGTTGTGAATTTGTCCCAGCTATACAGCGACGGAGAAAATTAATGGGTGCCTTTCGATTTTAACATTTATAATAGGGTTTTTGGTGGGTTTATGCAGACGGAAGAAAAGGGACGAAGATGTTATGTAGAAATGAGGGGAAGGTGAAGGCATAAAAGTCCAGAAAGATCCAGAACATTTGCACTCGACTAAGTTTCTTTTCCCCCTTCATTTGCAGTCGATTATATCTATAAGTACTTACCAAAAAAGAGATGCAAGTATAGAAAAGAAAAATGCATTAGAAAGCATTTTTAGAAACTAAAAACTACTTTTAAATTCCTAGCTTAAGCATCTTTCTAGCTTAAACTAAAACCTCTCTCGTTTTGTGAATTTTTTATTCCTATAGATTGGAATTATAATTTATAACTTGTCGGTGCAATTTAGGTTGGACCTAAAAAGTTTAGACGCGTTCTGGATTAAGTTAAAATTTAAAATTTAAAGTAATAAGTTATATAGTATGAGTAAATAGGTTTATAATATATTATAATTAAGTAAAAAATAAGTGATGAAAATGTGATGTTTAATGGTGCGAGGTCGGGATCGAACTTTTGAATGTATTACGGGCCGTCCATCTTGATGGTGAAGGATTTGTCGCGATAGCAGGAGATATTCAATTTAGTTGACTCTCGCAAGCACGAAATCTTGAGCGTGAACGCGAGGAAGGTCCAACCAGTTTCTTTCACTATAGTGAGGGCTTAGTCATAAACGTAGGAGCTCGGCTCAAGCTTGAATATAGTGTCGCAGTAACAATTGAATATATGGATTATGATAGTATCAATCATTATTTTAGACATTATTTTTACCATTTTTTACACATTAGTTATTTTGGACTAGGACCTATCGGACTAAGGTAATTATTTTATTCAGTTGTTTGTGTTTAATACTTAATTATGTATGAACTCTTACACTTTAAACATGAAGATTCGGGAATACAATAGTGATTTTGAGCCTTTAAGTTCCTAAAATTAAAAATTAAGGTTATGAAGACCTAAATGGGCCTCAACTGAAAATCCAATTATACATTTGAATTTTACGACGTATGAATGACCCAAAATTGTAATTTATTCTGAGGTTTGACCATGTTGGTCGGAGTTAATTTTTTTGGATTGTCTTTGACTTTAACCGAGTTAATTTTTTTGATTGACTTTAACTTTAATTGAGATTAAATTATTAAAATTGAATCCACTAAATTGATTTAACATTATTGTGTGCGCGCGCGCGTGTATGCATGTGTATTGTGCGTAAATCAGTGTCGTTTGAAAGAAATTACACGCAAGAAAACTATTTTGGAGTAGTAGCTTAGCTCAAAGTGAGGCAACTTAAGACTTTGATCTTTTTAGAATTTTTTTTCCCCAAAAAATTACATTATATACACGGTATATTTATGTGGTGATTGTGTAGGTAAGACGAGCATATACATCAGAATAACTTATGATATGGTTGTATTATTGCTAATTAAGCGTATATGCATGGTGTGTCATACCTGTTACCGGTTATATATATATATGCTAAAATAAAGTTAGGCACATTCAGTATATGCTAGAATAATTTTAAATTACACGTAAATTAGAATACATTCAGTTTGATAATCATGCACATTGCTTTTATGTTTTAAACATTTACTCACACTTGACATATAACATTTAGTTAGGGGGCGGCTAAAGCCAAACTTCCATAAAAGGCCCTTAACTTTTTTCCTAAAAAAAAAAAAACCTTTCATATATATATATATATAGGAAAATAATTTTCTAGTTTCTTGAGATTCAAAATTATGAATAATTATTTTATAATCAATTTATTTAAATAATTCTTTTTCAATTGATAGTATAGCATCATTCAATCTCTCTTACGCCATGCATGGTTGATCTTAAGCAAGATTTTATCAATTTTAATTTTAAAATACTTCTTTCAAATTTCTAAATTGTGATCAAGGGCGGTTGGAGGCAACTGTTACAGGAACTGTTATCATTATTCTATAACCGATATAAGCATTTGAAAAAGAATCAAGTATTTTTATATGATTGAGTATATCGATTGGAATGCTATCATCCTTGCCTTTTGGGATTGTATCAAAGATTCAATTTTTTTTTCTTATACTTTGGATAACCGGACTCAAACTTTTTATTTGACATATGTAAATTTTTAATAAATACTAAAAGGATAATATATGCGTATATATTGGAAATATCAAGAAAAATAAATGTTAGATGAAAACTATTACTAAAAAGGTAGAATGGATTGAAGGAACCTGATTCATTAACTTTATGTGAAAATAAATATTTGTTGCGTTCAATATACTTCTTATAGCTTTAGCTTGATAGATGAAAAATGCAAAACAACAAGATCTCTTGGAGACACAAAGAAAAAAAAATAATAGTAATGTTTGGTGAGAACTGAGAAAGATTAAAAAAAAAATCGAATATTGTGGAATCCAAGATAGTAAGTAGAAAGGTTTATATAGTATTTATTGAGAAAAAGAGTAAAATAAAAATAATAATCACTTTATTTCTTTCATAAATTTTGTATTTTCATTATAGGTGCCCATTTTTAAGGAACAAACAGATCTTTCCCTTTCAATTTTAACCAAAAATATACTAGGAATGAAAATACTTGAGTAAAAAAAAAAAAAAAGGTAAAAAGTCAGTCCCCCAGAAATTGGGAGCCTAAAGCTTGGGCTTCAGTGGCTTTACCCAAAAGTCAGCTCTAATCAGTTAGGAGTATGTGGATTCACAACTCAAGTTATTGGCGACAAGTATAAGTTTGTCACGACCCGGATTTTTCATCCTCGGGAGTCGTGATGGCGCCTACTAAGGAAAGTTAGGCAAGCCAATCAACCAAATTATTAACCATATCCCCATTCTTAAATTCATTACAACATAAAACCAACAACTAAAGAACAACATAAATTAGCGAGCGGAATAATAAAATTTCAGGCTTTAAAATATTGCTAAGAAAATCTCCTTAACGAACCACCCAAGATTTAGTGTCACAGCTTCACAGACTGTCTAAGAGTACTACAAATAAGGGTCTAAAAGAAATAACAAAGTACTGTCTCTGGGACTAAATAAAAGAAACAGGTAAAATAGATAGCGGGAGACACCAAGGTCTGCGGACGCCTGCAGGACTACCTCGGGTCACCTGATCAGCAAGAAGCTGGAAGCTCACTACGGCCTGAAATCTGCAGCGCGGGGATCTGCACAAAAGAGTGCAGAGTATAGTATCAGCACAATCGACCCCATGTGCTGGTAAGTACCTGGCCTAACCCTGGCGAGGTAGTGACGAGGCTAGGACCAGACTACAGATAGACCTGTACAGTTATATATATATATATACATATACATCTACAACAAAAAGATAGAAGTAATTAAACAATTAAAGCTGGGGAAGGGAAACATACTTCGGGGTAGCAGATAAAGCAGATCATCAAGAATAATAAGTTAACTACAATTTAACTTCTAACATGAATAAAATGAAATACAAGCAACTTTCACTTTCAGTTCTATCTTGTTGCAAGCGTGCAACCCGATCCCATTTCTCATATCTTGTGGTAGGCGTACCACCCGCTCCCATTTTATCATATCTTGTGGTAGGCGTACCACCCGCTCCCATTTTATCATATTTTGTGGTAGGCGTACCACCCGCTCCCATTTACATCATATTTTATAGTAGGCGTACCACCCGCTCCCATTTCATCATATTTTTATAAAATGACGTGACCAAAAAAAAAAGAATAACATTTTTTCATAATTAATTTCATAGTATCACTCTCTATGATCTTGGAAGCAATACGAGAGAGAATAACCTTACATAGTATCGCTCTCTATGAATTCTCACAAGTGAGTTACTCACATTCAACGCTGGTGATAACATAGGATGCTGTACTTCAAAATTATTAATAATTTCAGCATCTAGGCTTGTGGAAACTCGTGTATTTGTAATTATCTACATTCTTACTCAATCCTTCGGCGGAATGGTCAACCAAGAAGTTTAATCAGAAATAATATATACTACAGCATCTCAACTTAAAAGTCCTGAAACTAAGATTCAGGATGGAAGTTGCAGACTCTGGTCACCAATATTATCATTAATAAATTGCATGTGAAGTACCGAGTTCAAGTCCACAATGTACCAAATAAAGCACAATTATCCATTTCATCTATGAAGTCCACATATTTACCGGAAATTTTGACTCTTCAAAAGCATTCTGGAATCTGCATTTAGTTAATTCAGACCTCAACTTTTTCTTGTTTCTTTTTTTTTTTAATTGGGGGGTTCTGTGTTAGAAGACACAATTTAACATGGAATTCTACTATTATACATAAGCATCACAACCACACGATGAAAGACTCAGACTAAGAACACTCACGGTCATGTTCGACACTAACGTATAGATACTCGTCACCATGCCTATACGTCGTACTCAACAAGAAGCAATTAACAAATAGTACACAACTCCTAATCTCTCAAACTAAGGTTAGACCGGATACTTACCTCGAAAGAAAATGCAGTGATCCAATTGACTCGAAATGGAACCTTCCCTTCCGTCTAAACCTCGAACCCCAACCAACTCCGACGGACCTCTTCGACTTAACCCTTAAGACTCCAAATGAAACAGTGACGAGAGAAACACAGGTATTCGAACCTTGAGATTTGCAGGGAGTGAATTTATGGGGGTTGTATTCACCGTTGGGTGAGGTGATAGTGCAGTGGCTAATTTGCTAGTGTTGGACGAAAGCTAAAAGAAAACTGGAAATTCTAATATACTACGACTAAAGCTCGAAGAGGAAAGTAAATTCCATGGCCAGTTAAAGACGATGAGAAAGTAATTGCCAATGCTCTATGAATGTCCGTTCTCCCCCTTATTTTCAAAATGTATCTTCCTGAAGATTTTGGTGGTTACCTGATAATGTGCCATGAAGTTGGTTTACTGGGATTGAGGTAAGGAAATAGACGTGAGGGAGTAGGAGTCATGGGATAGTGTTTAGGTAGTTAATAGGAGAAATCTTTTTTTTTGATATTTTTTTTTAATGGCTATAACTTGAGCTCGGGACCTCAAAATTTGATTCCGGGCATACACCCAAGTCCTAAATCACGATACGGGCCTACTTGAACTATCAAAATATATATACAGGTCCGTCTACTAAAAATGTTGACGGAAATCAACTCACTTGAGTTTTAAGGCTCTATTTCACATTTTAATCTTTTCACATAAAAACGTTCTGAAAAATTATATAGACTGCACATGCAAATCGAGGTGAGGTAAAAAAAAAAAGGAGGTTTTAAGCCTCGGAATACTGAATTCAATCTAAAAACAAGTGATGACCCTTTGGGTCGTCACAAAGTTGTTCCAGATTTCAGTTACAAGCGTGTGAATACACATCTCAAGTATATATAAGTTGCATCCCCCTCGTGAGTCACCAATCATAGAGGACCCTGTAGAAGGTGTACATACAAAATGTTGAGTATGCGGTTAATTTTCTGACAGTTGTGCATATTATTATATGTTTTATCTTTATGCATATGGTTATATATTTTAGACTTGTTCATATCGTTATATGCTCATTTTGTGCATATCACTATATGTTATACACAAATTAGAATACGTGTTCAGTTTGATAATCATGCACCTTGCTTTTATGTTTTAAACATTTACTCACATTGGACATGTAACATTCAGTTACGGGGCGGCTTAATACTATTGGGGTCTAAAGCCAAACTTCCATAAAAGGCTCTTAACAAAAAAAAAGTATCTTTCATATATATATATATATATATATATATATATATATATATATATATATAAATAGAATTTTTTAGTTTTTTGAGATGCAAAATTATGAATAATTATTTTATAATCAATTTCTTCAAATAATACCTTTTCAATTGATAATATAGGATCATTCAATCTCTCTTACGCCATGCATTGTTGATCTTAAGCAAGATTTTATCAATTTTAATTTTAAAATACTTCTTTCAAATTTCTAAATTGTGATCGAGGGTCGTCGGATGCAACTGTTACAGGAATTGTTATCATTATATAAGCAATATACGCATTTGAAAAAGAATCAAGTATTTTCGTATGATTGAGTATATCGATTGGAGTACTATCATCTTTGCTTTTTGGGATTGTATCAAAGATTTAATTTTTTTTCTTATACTTTGAATAACTTGACTCATACTTTCTATTTGACATATTTAAATTTTAATAAATACTAAAAGGATAATATATGCGTACGTATTAATAATATCAAGAAAACCAAATTTTGATGAAAATTAATACTAAGAAGCTGGAATGGAGGAACCTGATTCATTAACTTTATATGAAAATAAATATTTGTTGCGTTCAATATACTTCTTATAGGTCATGATGGTGCCTAACGCTGCCGCCAGGTAAGCCAATGGTGATTTATCAAATTAATTACTCATTTTAGCATCTTGAAATTATAATTTTCCTTAATTGAACATCCACTCCCAGTCAAACTTCCCAAAAATCATCCAAATTTTCAACTTTCGCCAATTGACGCCGAAATAACCTACGGACCTCCAAATCAACATCCGGGCATGTTCTAAAGACCAAAATCATCATACGAGCCTGTTGGAACCTTCAAATTCCGATTCCAATGTTGTTTACTCAGAAAGTCAAATCTTAGCCAATTTTCCCAACGTAAAGCTTCCGAAATTAAAATTTTCTTTCCAAAGCAACTTTGAACTTCCAGAAGTTAAATTCCAACCACACCTACAAGTCATAATACCTTAAGTGAAGCTAATCAAGGCCTCAAACAGCCGAACGTCGCGCTAGAGCTCAAAATGACCGGTCGGGCGTTACATTCTCCCCCACTTAAACATACGTTCGTCCTCGAATGTGCTAAGGACTGCTCCAGAGTTGTCCAAAATCACTGTGCAACACTTTGTGCACCTACCCGTGCCACCACAACCCGGTTGGGCACATACGCTCAAGCTGGACTGAAGATCTTCCCATTTATTTAGTCAATAATCCTTAGAACCAAATTCCAACCTCCGAATTTCTCTACAATACCTGATTCTAACATACGGACACCGTACCAATCACCACACACCGTACCAACGATTGTACACCTTTTTGCTGGATTCACACTATGCGCCCTATAATTCACATGCCCATAATAACATCCTCCGGCCATAATAGCTGTAATTTCACAAATACGATGCCTGCAATGCATCTCATGACGTATATAAATCCTGTTCCAACTCTCGCAATACTGCCACAAAGAAAGAGATGCATAGAAACTCATAACCACCTGCCGAATCAGTAATTCATGGAGTCTCTCCTCCTGACAAGAACCATTACCTCATTCTGAATTGAGTAACGATATTTTCTCTTTAATGTAACTTATATAAATTTGATTGCACTAATTTCAAGTCCAATAATCTTGTCTCACCCAGTACAAGCTGCTCAGGCAGCAAGCCACCTCAAACACCGACTCAGATCTCATATGACGTCATCAATGCGCCGACGAGCTACAACTCAGCCCGTGCAACAAATTAATCGACCAAACAGATGTTTTGAACCTATCTCAGGGATGAAAATAAGGCACACAAAAATATGCGTATGGAGCTATGCTCAACATCTCATTGTTGCAGCGTGGAACCCGATCCACATAACATGCCCGTGGTAGAGTACCACCCGATCCGCACATAACAATCATAAAGAAAACACACATATTAAGCCGTAGCGCTCATACTTATGAAATGCACATATATCGACCACAAGCAAGCCAAGTACATAATACAAATCCTGGGGAGACGGATAGCGCCGTACACTACGAAACTCAAGCACAACTAAGGTGCGATATATGACCTGCGTGATGGCACCTAATGCAGCCGCCAGGCAAGCCAGTAGTGATTTACCAAATTAATTACTCATTTTAGTATCTTGAAATCATAATTTTCCTTAATTGAACAGTATAAAATAGAATTTACCGAGTGAATAAAAATATTTACACGAACCTCAATAAACCTGAAGGAACTCCAAAACCCGATGTCACAAGTGCATGAGCATTTTCTAAATAATACAATAATAATACAACATCTGTCCCGAATACAATAAGACAGAATAAAATAAATAGTACAATGGAGACTCGGTGGACTGCGATGCGTAGCCTGAAATGTAGCTCACATAAAATCTCCCCAACAAGTGCACCTACGTGCCAAAGTGGTCCTCAATGAACTTGCCAAATCTTGCACATTTAGTGCAGAAGTGCAGTATGAGTACATAAATCAGCACGTAACCAGTAAGTGTCTAGCCTAACCCCGAAGAAGTAGTGACGAAGGGTCGACATTGACACTTACTAAAGGTCCAATAAAATAATATAATAAAACATGAGCAGATATAAAGCATACGTCAATGATGGGGTAAATCTGTAGGTTACATAACCTTCCAATTACTTCTTTTAAAGCAATAATTTCTAAATCTTGTATTCTACCTTAACAGCTCAGAAAATGTCAAGTGCCACCATCAAATAATTAAGGAATACCATATAAATGTCGGGCATCGGGGGAAAGATTAGCTCGTGAATATTCGGACTACTAGCGATATAACACACTATTCTACCGAGCCGACCTTCTATACTTGCGGTAATCCAGCCGCACCTGCGGAAAATCCAACACAGGTGCGGTTCCCTCCAAGCCAGGCGAAATACGCTTCTGCGGACCATTTTACGCTTCTGCACGGCCGCATTTGCGGATACCCTTCTGTTTCTACGACCCAACTGCCCCTCTCATTTTTCGCTTCTCCGGAGTTCCCTTTGCATCTGCGGGCTGGCAGACGCGGAAATACACTCGCATTTGCGGCCAACCAGCTTATTCCAAAGGTCGCTTCTGCGGCCACAGTGCCGCTTCTGCGGCTCCGCACCTGCGGCCAAAACGTCGCAGGTGTGGTTACACCAGATATGCTGCCACCAGCATTTTCATAAGGCCAAATTCAATCCGTTAATCATCCAAAATCCACCCGAGGCCCCGGGACCTCGACCAAATATACCAACTAGTCCTAAAATATCATACGAACTTAGTCGAGCCTTTAAATCACATCAAAGAACGCTAAAACCACGACTCGCACCCCAATTCAAGCTCAATGAACTTTAAAACTTCATACTCCTACATCCGACGCCGAAACATATCAAATCAAGTCCGATTGACCTTAAATTTTTCACATAACTCTTAATTGACATTACAGACCTACTCCAACTTTCAGAATCAAAATTCGACCCCGATATCAAAAAATTCCACTCCCCATCAAACTTCCCAAAAATTATCCAAATTTCCAACTTTCGCCAATTGACACCGAAGTAACCTACAGAACACCAAATCAAAATATGAACACGCTCCTAAGACCAAAATCATCATACGAGCCTGTTAAAACCTTCAAATTCTGATTCCGAGGTTGTTTACTCAAAAGTCAAACCTTAGCCAATTTTCCCAACTTAAAGCTTCCGAAATTAATATTTTCTTTCCAAAGCAACTCTGAACTTCCTGAAGTTAAATTCTGACCACACGTACAAGTCATAATACCTTAAATGAAGCTACTCAAAGCCTCAAACTGCCGAATGTCGCGCTAGAGCTCAAAACTACCGATCGGGTTGTTACAGCTTGATAGACGAAAAATGCAGAATAATAGGATCTCTTGGAGACACAAAGAAAAAAATATAATAGTAATAATGTTTGGTGAGAACTGAGAAAGATTAAAAAATAAAATTGAATATTATGAAAACCAAGAAAGAAAGTAGAAAGGTTTATATAGAATGTAATGAAAAAAAGAGTAAAAATAAAAAGAATAATCACTTTATTTCTTCCAAATATTTTGTATTTACATTTTAGGAGCCCATTTTTAAGGAACAGACGTATCTTTCCTTTTCAATTTTTACCAAAAAAATATACTAGGAATGAAAATACTTGAGTAAAAAGAAATATAGGGTAAAAAGTGGGGGTCCTAAAATTGGGGCCTAAAGCTTGGGCTTTAGTTGCTTTACCCAAAAGTCGGCCCTATTCAGTTAGGAGCATGTGAATTCACAACTCAATTATTGGCGACAAGTATAGGTTGTTTCGGATTTCAGTTACAAGAGTGTGAATACACATCTCAAATATCTATAAATTGCATCCCCCTCATGAGTCACCAATCATAGAGGACCCTGTAGAAGGTGTACATAAAGGATGTTGAGTATGCGGTTGATTTTTCTGACAGTTGTGTATATCGTTATATGTTTCACCTTTATTCACATGGTTATATATTTTATACTTGTTCATATCGTTATATGCTCATTTTGTGCATATCATTATATGTTATACACAAATTAGAATACATGTTCAGTTTGATAATCATGCACCTTGCTTTTATGTCTTTTACATTTACTCACATTGGACATGTAACATTCAGTTACGGGGGCGACTTAATACTATTGTGAGCCTAAAGCCAAACTTCCATAAAAAGCCCTTAACTTTTTTCCTAAAAGAAAAACCTTTCATAATCGCACTTATTCGTATATATCAGGAGTCCATTGATGAGAAGGGGCTGGGGAAAGCTTGAACCCAATTCCTACGGTAATGAATATGAGCGCAATTGAAATTCCTGGAGAATTATACATTTGTGTATTGATAAGACCGTTTACTATTTCTTGAAGCTCAATCTCTCCCCCGGATGAACCATATAGCCAAGAGAAACCATGAACCAAAATAGAAGAGCTTGCCTTATATATATATATATATGCAAAATTATGAATAATTATTTTATAATCAATTTTTCAAATAATTCTTTTTCAATTGATAATATAGGATCATTCAATCTCTCTTACGCCATGGATGGTTTATCTTAAGTAAGATTTTATCGATTTTATCAATTTTAATTTTAAAATACTTCTTTTAAATTTCTAAATTGTGATCGAGGGCGGTCGAAGGCAACTGTTACAGAAATTGCTATCATTATTCTATAACCAATATAAGTATTTAAAAAAGAATCAAGTATTTTTATATGATTGAGTATATCAATTGGAGTACTATTATCTTTTCTTTTTGAGATTGTATCAAAAATTCATATATTTTTTCTTATACTTTGAATAACCTGACTCATACTTTCTATTTGACATATTTAAATTTTAATAAATACTAAAAGGATAATATATGCTTAAGTATTGATAATATCAAGAAAAACAAATGTTAGATGAAAACAAATACTAAAAAGTTGGAATGGAGGAACCTGATTCATTAACTTTATGTGAAAATAAATATTTGTTACGTTCAACGTACTTCTTATAGCTTTAGCTTGATAGATGAAAAATGCAGAACAATAAGATCTCTTGGAGAAACAAGAAAAAAAATATAATAGTAGTAACATTTTGTGTGAACTGAGAAAGATTAAAAAAAAAATTGAATATTGTGAAAATCAAGAAAAATAGTAGAAAGGTTTATATAGTATTTAATGAGAAAAAGAGTAAAAATAAAAAGAATAATCACTTTATTTCTTTCATAAATTTTGTATTTACATTTTCGGAGCCCATCTTTCCTTTTCAATTTTTACCAAAAAATATACTAGGAATGAAAATACTTGAGTAAAAAAAACATATAGGATAAAAAGTGGGCCCCCCTGAAATTGGGGGCCTAAAGCTTGGGCTTCAATGGCTTTACTCAAAAACCGGCCCTAATAAGTTAGGAGCATGTGAATTCACAACTCAAGTTATTGGCCCAAGTATAGGCTGTTTCGGATTTCAGTTACAACCGTGTAAATACACATCTCAAATATATATAAATTGCACCCCCTTCATCAGTCACCAATCATACAGGACCCTGTAGAAGGTGTACATACGGGATGTTGAGTATGCGGTTAATTTTTCTGACAGTTGTATATATAGTTATATGTTTTTACCTTTATGCATATGGTTATATATATTTTATACTTGTTCATATTGTTATATGCTCATTTTTTGTGCATATCATTATATGTTATACATAAATTAGAATACAAGTTCAATTTGATAACTATGCACCTTGCTTTTATGTCTTGAACATTTACTCACATTGGACATGTAACATCCAGTTATGGGGGCGGCTTAATACTATTGGGGGCCTAAAGCCAAACTTCCATAAAAGGCCCTTAACTTTTTTCCAAAAAGAAACTTTTTATATATATATATATATATATATATATATATATATATATATATATATATATATATATATGAATTCTAATTTTTTGAGATGGAAAATTATGAATAATTGTTTTATAATCAATTTCTTCAAATAATTCTTTTTCAAATGATAATATAGCATCATTCAATCTCTCTTACACCATGCATTGATCTTAAGTAAGCTTTTATCAATTTTAATTTTAAAATACTTCTTTCAAATTTCTAAATGTGATCGAGGGCGGTCAGAGACAATTGTTATAGGAACTATTGATATTATTCTATAAACAATATAAGCATTTAAAAAAGAATCAAGTATTTGTATATGATGAGTATATTGATTGGAGTACTATCATATTTGCCTTTTGGGATTGTATTAAAGATTCAATTTTTTTCTCTTATATTTTGAATACCCGGACTCATACTTTCTATTTGACATATTTAAATTTTAATAAATACTAAAAGGATAATATATGCGTACGTATTGAAAATATTAAGAAAAACAAATTTTAAATAAAAAATAATACTAAAAAGTTGGAATGGAGGAACCTGATTCATTAACTTTATGTGAAAATAAATATTTGTTGCGTTCAATATACTTCTTATAGCTTTGGCTTGACCGACGAAAAATACGAAAAAATAAAAAGAGAGTTGTTGTAGCTTCGTTATGTCATTTGGGATGTGTGTGCAAAATTTCATGTCATTCGGACGTGATTTGGTTGGGTTTTTTATCAAAAGTATAATTTAGAAGATTTTGAAATTCTTAGGCTTGAATCCGACGCGAATTTGGTGTTGTGATGTTGTTTTGAGCGTTCTGAAGGTTGGAACAAGTTTGAATGATGTTATGGGATATGTTGGCATATTTGGTTGAGGTCCCAGTGGCCTCGGGTGAGTTTTGGGTGGTTAAACGGACTATTTCATCCTTGGAAAAATTGCAGATTTTTTTTAGCTTCAGCTGTGCACCAGAAAATTTCTGGTGCGAGTGGTCCAGTTTGAAAGCTCATATCTTGTAATCTATAAGGAATCAGAAAAATTTCAAAACATGAAAGTTGTAGCTCTTGTATTCTAGTTTCCATAGAGTTAAACCATTCATGATTTGGATATTCTATGAGAAAGTTATGATTGATCGAAGTTAGCTGGTGGAGCAATTTTGACAGAATTTTCTGATGCACTTTAGAAGCTCATATCTCGGAATATATAAAGATTTATATAGTGTACAACCTATCAAATAAAAGATCTTCGAGTCTAGTTTTTAAATCTTCAAACCGTTGATCATTTGGATATTTTCACAAGGAGTTATGAGCGTTTTAACAGAAGGTGTACAGCAAGGAAAAATGGTAAGAGGATGTACAACCTGCACAGCGCAAGGTACAACTCGATTAAGCCTGGGCAGAATGTTTTTAAGTCTTCTTGTCCGGGATTTTGGGTATATTTTCATCCATAGTTGCTCATTTTTGGAGGTTCTTGATGGAAATTAACGAGGGATTCAAGGAGAATCGATTGGAGGTAAGAATTTCGGACCTAAAACTCGTTTATATTGTGAAATCCACCTATAAAATCATTGAAGTCTTGCTAAAAATGGAAGAAATAGGGCTTGAGATTTTGAAATTCTAATTGGATAGTTGGAGGACTATTTGGGTTCGGATTTGAGAACTTTTGATATGTATGAACTCGTTGGGAGATAAGGAACCCGTTGATGTGAAAATTTCTGAGCTTCGAGAAGTGGGCCCGGGGCTCAGGTTTTGCTAATTTCAGAATTTTTGGTATTTTTCGATTTGTTTTCGCTTAGGCTTTGTCCCCTCAGCATATTGTGACGTATTCGTTCTGATTTTGGATAGATTCGACGCGCGTGGAGGCCAATTCGAGGGGCAAAGGCGCCGCGGGCTAGGGATTTAGCCGGTTCGAGGTGAGTAGTGATTGTAAATGATGTTCTAAGGGTTTGAAACCCCAGATTGTACATCGTAGAGCTATATTGAGGTGAGACATGCGCTCGATGATGAGCGTGGGGTCGTTTACTACTGGGAATTGTGACTTGGTCCGTCCCGATTGATGATTTTTATCGCGTATTTGACTGAAACTTATTTGTTATCATCATGATTTGGGCTGATTGCCATATTTGGGCTTCGTGCCAATTATTTGAACCCTTCGGGGATTTTTATCACTGTTTCCTCACTATTTTGACTTATTACTTGAACTCAGTCATGCTGTTTTCCACTGTTTTACAACTCAGTCACTTTTACTCAGTTTTGAGACTTAAATAATATTTTAATGATGTTTTTGGGCTGAGAACTACTGTTTTACTATGCCCGAGGGGCCTGTACTGAGTGCGGCCGAGGGCCAGATGTGAGGATATACTGAGTGATATGAGACCGAGGGCCTGAGATACTTTATATGCCACGAGGTGGCTTGTGACTGATATGAGGACGAGGGCCTAAGATATTTTATATACGTCACGAGGTGGCTTGACGGATATGGGGCCGAGGGCCTAGATTTGATGCCACGAGGTGGCGCTTGGGCCGTAAGGGGCCCCTTCCCAGAGTCTGTACACCCCCAGTGAGCGCGGGTACCCATGTGATGTAAGATATAGCCCGAGGGGATGGTATTGTTCGATAGCCCAAGGGGCTGGTATTGTTCTGAGATTTGAGCCCGAATGGCTGGTACTGTTCTGCGATATTGCTCGAGGGGTGGATTTGTTGATACTAAGCCCGAGGGGCGATCTTCTATTTTTTTTTAACTTCACATTTCCCTGAAAAATTACATGTTTTACCTGTTGAAAGGAGATTTTACTTGATTTCTCACTGATTTACTGTTTTCAAATGATGTTTTATTGCTTTATTATAGAATGCCTTGTGCTTTACGTGCTTTCTTACTTTCAGTCATTATTTATATTTATTACTCACTGGGTCGGAGTACTCACATTACTCCCTGCACCATGTGTGCAGATTTAGGCGTTGTTGGTTCCGCTCCGGAGTGCTGACTCCTCCCGTCCAGGCGGTGATTCAGAGACTACGAGGTAGCTGTTGGCTTCCGCTGCCCCGTATCTCCCTTATCTTATTGTTTCTATGTTCTTCAAACAGGTGTTCCAAAAATTGTATTTAGTAGACTTGTATCAGGATCCATAGTTGCTCATGACTTGTGACACCCCGGTTTGGGCTGTCTCGGATGGTTTCTATTATGGTTAGCTATATTTTCGCGAATTATTACTATTAAATCATGCTTATATTGTTTTCATGTTAATTAACTGCTTAAAATAAGATTTTGGTTAAATTGGCTGGCCCAGTCTTCACGAGAGGCGCCATTACGATCAAGTTCGGGGTTAGGGTCGTGACAAGTTGGTATCAGAGCCTAGGTTATATAGGTCTCACGAGTCATGAGCGGGTTTAGTAGAGTCTCGCGAATCGGTACGAAGACGTCTGTATTTATCCTCGAGAGGCTGCAGAACCTTTTAGAAAAAACTTCATATTCTTGAAATTCTTATTGATCCGAGCACTAAACTTCTGTTATCCTATTCTTTCACGAGATGGTGAGGATGCGAGCTACCGGACGAGGTGGACGACCACCAGTGCCACCCACTGAGGCCACCATAGGCCGTGGACGCGGTCGTGGTCGTGGCAGAGGCAGAGCAGCAAGGGCAGCACCTGTTGATCCACCAGCTGCCCCAGCTCAGGATCAGGCTCCAGCAGCACCAGTTCAAGCACCAGCTGTGCCCATCGTGATTCCGGGTCTTCAGAAGGCCTTGACTCAGATCTTATCCGTTTGCACTGGCCTGGCTCAGGCAGTTTCAGCCACCACAGCAGCAACTACTTCACAGGCCGGGGAAGGCAATTAGACCCCCGCTGCTCGCACAACTGAGCAGGTAGTGCAGGGACTTCAGACGCCGGGGGCACCTCCAGCCCAACCGGTTGCACCAGCCCAGGAGTTCATGGTACCAGTTATGCCGGATGATGAGCAGCGTCGTCTTGAGAGATTTGGTAGACTCCAGCCTCCGTCATTCAGTGGTGCTGAGGGCGAGGATGCCCAGGGTTTTCCTAATAAGTGTCAGCGGATGCTCCGTACAGTAGGGATTCTTGAGTATAGTGGTGTGGCATTTACCACCTTTCAATTTTCTGGAGCTGCCTTCACTTGGTGGGAGGCGTATGAGAGGCGTAGGCCGGTTGGTGCAGCGCCCCTTACTTGGCAGCAGTTCTCCGCTCTTTTCTTGGAGAAGTATGTGCCACAGTCCCGCAGAGAGGAGCTGCATAGACAGTTCGAGTGGTTGCGACAAGGGGATATGACTGTGTCACAGTATGAGTCGAGGTTTTCTGAGTTGGCTCGTCATGCCGTCTGGATGGTTCTGACAGATCGTGAGAGGATCAGGAGATTTGTTGATGGCCTTAACTATTATCTCCATATTCTGATGACCAGAGAAAGAGTGTTGGGTGCTACGTTCGAGGAGGTGGTTGATATCGCTCGCGAGATTGAGACGGTTCGTCGTCAGGAGCGAGAGGAGAGGGAGGCCAAAAGGCCTCGAGGATCGGGCAGTTATAGTGGTACTCCTTCGAGGGGCCAGTTTCAGCATGGTAGAGGTCATTATTTCAGGCCCGCTCATTCATCCCGTCCAGTGTATCGCGGGGCATCTTCAGGTCGTGGTTATCATGGGTCGCAGCAGGGCCAGTCATCACTCAACGCCCTTCTAGCTCAGAGTTCAGCTCGTGCGCCGTTAGCCTAGGGTTCTTCTATGCTGAGTGCATCTGCTAGACACTCTGGTGCGAGGGGTTCCCTTTAGTCCTCTTCTCCAGCACCAGGGAGCTGTTATGAGTGTGGCGAGATGGGCCACATGTGGAGGCAGTGTCCTCATCGTGGTGCTAGTTCGTCTCAACAGAGGGGTCACCCCTCGAATTCTGCTCCAGTTACTTTACCACCCGACCCAGCCAGCTAGGGGTGGAGGTCAGGCAACCAGGGGTCGCCCCAGATGAGGAGGTCGATTAGGCGGTGGCCAGGCTCGTTTCTATGCTATTCCAGGCTTTGTTTTAGTCTGCCACAAAGATGCCTCTGTATTATTTGATCCCGGTTCCACCTATTCTTATGTGTCCTCATATTTTGCTCATTATTTGGGTACGCCCCGGGAGTTTCTTGCTTTACCTGTTCATGTGTCTACCCCGGTGCGCGATACTGTTGTTGTAGACCATGTGTACCAGTCATGTGTGGTGACTATTGGGGGTCTGAAGACACGAGTGAACCTATTGCTATTGAGCATGGTGGATTTTGATGTCATTTTGGGCATGGATTGGTTATCTCCGTGTCGTGCTATTCTAGACTGTCATGCTAAGACAGTCACTTTGGCTATGCCGGGTGTATCACGGATCGAGTGGCATGGTGTGACTGATTATGTTCCTAGTAGAGTGATATCGTTCTTGAAGGCCCAGCATATGGTTGGGAACGGTTGCCTTTCATATCTAGCGTTTGTGAGGGATGTTGGAGCTGAGACTCCTAGCATTGATTCTGTTCCAGTTGTGAGGGATTTTCCCGATGTATTTCCTGCAGACCTGCCAAACATGCCACCGGACAGGGATATTGATTTTGGTATTGACCTGGTGCCAGGCACTCAGCCCATTTCTATTCCGCCGTATCGTATGGCACCAGCAGAGTTGAACGAATTGAAGGAGCAGCTTCAGGAACTCCTAGATAAGGGGTTCATTCGGCCTAGTGTGTCACCTTGGGGTGCCGCGGTTCTATTTGTAAAGAAGAAGGATGGCACAATGAGAATGTGCATCGATTATAGGCAATTGAACAAGGTAACAATTAAGAACAAGTATCCTTTGCCTCGCATTGATGATTTATTTGACCAGCTTCAGGGAGCGCGAGTGTTCTCCAAGATTGATCTCCGTTCGGGTTATCACCAGTTGAAGATCAGGGATTCAGATATTCTTAAGACTGCTTTCAGGACTAGATATGGTCACTATGAGTTTCTTGTTATGTCTTCGAGCTAACCAATGCCCCAACAGCGTTCATGCATTTGATGAACAGTGTATTTCGGCCTTATCTAGATTCTTTCATTATTGTATTCATTGATGATATTCTAGTGTACTCGCGTAGTCAGGAGGAGTACGCGGAGCATTTTCGAGTTGTATTGCAGAGATTGAGGGAGGAGAAGCTTTATGCAAAATTCTCTAAGTGTGAGTTTTGGCTCGGTTCAGTGGCTTTCTTGGGGAACATAGTGTCCAGTGAGGGTATTCAGGTTGATCCAAAGAAGATAGAGGTGGTTCAGAGTTGTCCTAGACCGTCCTCAGCCATAGAGATTCATAGCTTTCTTGGGTTGGCAGGCTATTATCACCGGTTTGTTTAGGGATTCTCATCCATTGCATCGCCTTGACCAAATTGACTCAGAAGGGTGCTCCATTTGTATGGTCGGACGAGTGTGATGAGAGCTTTCAGAAGCTCAAGACAGCCTTGACCATAGCTCTAGTATTGGTTTTGCCATCAGCTTCAGGTTCATATACCGTGTATTGTGATGCTTCTAGAGTTGGGATTGGTTGTGTATTGATGCAGGAGGGTAGAGTTATTGCTTATGCTTCTCGTTAGTTGAAGCCCCATGAGAAGAACTACCCCGTTCATGATTTGGAGCTGGCTGCCATAGTTCATGCATTGAAGATTTGGAGGCATTACTTGTATGGCGTATCTTGTGAGGTGTTTACTGATCATCGCAGCCTTCAGCATTTGTTCAAGCAAAAGGATCTTAATTTGAGGCAGCGGAGATGGTTGGAGTTGCTCAAGGATTATGATATCACTATATTGTACCATCCGGGAAAGGCCAATGTGGTGGCCGATGCTTTGAGCCGAAAGGCAGTGAGTATGGGGAGTTTGGCATATATTCCAGTTAGGGAGAGACCCCTTGCAGTTGATGTTCAGGCCTTGGCCAATCGGTTTGTGAGATTAGATATTTCGGAACCTAGTCGGGTGTTGGCTTGTGTGGTTTCTCGATCTTCCTTATATGATCGCATCAGAGGGCGTCAGTATGACGATCCGCATTTGCTTGTCCTTAGGGACAGAGTTCAGCATGCTGATGCCAGAGATGTGACCATCGGCGATGATGAAGTGTTGAGGATGCAGGGCCGGAAATTTTGTGTGCCCAATGTGGATGGGCTCCAAGAGTTGATTCTGGAGGAGGCCCATAGCTCGCGTATTCCATTCATCTGGGTGCCGCGAAGATGTATCAGGACTTGAGACAGCACTATTGGTGGAGAAGAATGAAGAAAGATATTGTGGGACTTGTAGCTCGGTGTCTCAACTGTCAGCAGGTAAAATATGAGCATCAGAGATCGGGTGGCTTGCTTTAGCAGATGGTTATTCCCCAGTGGAAGTGGGAGTGGATCACTATGGACTTTGTTGTTGGACTTCCACAGACTTTGAAGAAGTTCGATGCTATTTGGGTGATTGTGGATCGGCTGACCAAGTTCGCGCACTTCATTCCTGTGTGTACTGCCTATTCTTCAGAGCGGTTGGCAGGGATTTATATCCGGGAGATTGTTCGGCTGCATGGTGTCCCAGTTTCTATCATTTCAGATAGAGGTACTCAGTTTACTTCGTAGTTTTGGAGAGCGGTGCAGAGAGAGTTGGGTACTCAGGTGGAGTTGAGCACAACTTTCATCCTCAGATGGACGGGCAGTCTGAGCGTACTATTCAGATATTGGAGGACATGTTGCGTGCATGCGTTATTGATTTCGGAGGTTCATGGGATTAGTTTCTACCGCTTGCAGAGTTTGCTTATAGCAACAGCTACCAGTCGAGTATTCAGATGGCTCCGTATGAGGCTTTGTATGGGAGGCGGTGTAGATCTCCAGTTGGTTGGTTCGAGCCCGGCGAGGCTAGGCTATTGGGGAATGATTTGGTTCAGGATGCTCTAGAGAAGGTGAAAGTGATTCAGGAGAGGCTTCGTACAGCGCAGTTGAGGCAAAAGAGTTAATAGGAAGGTTCGAGATGTGTCCTACATGGTTGGTGAGAAGGTCTTGCTGAAGGTTTCGCCCATGAAGGGTGTTATGAGATTCGGGAAGAAAGGGAAATTGAGTCCTCGGTTCATTGGGCCGTTTGAGGTACTTCGGAGGATTGGGGAGGTGGCTTATGAGCATGCTTTGCCACCCAGCTTGTCGAGTGTGCACCCGGTATTTCATGTTTCTATGCTCCGGAAGTATATTGGGGATCCGTCTCATGTTTTGGACTTCAGCACGGTTCAGTTGGATGATGATTTGACCTATGATGTGGAGCCAGTGGCTATTTTGGGTCGTCAGGTTCGGAAGTTGAGGTCAAAGGATATAGCTTCAGTGAAAGTGCAGTGGAGAGGTCAGCCCGTGGAGGAAGCTACCTGGGAGACCGAGCGGGAGATGCGGAGCAGATATTCTCACCTATTTGAGGCTTCAGGTATGTTTCTTGACTCGTTCGAGGATGAAAGTTTGTTTAAGTTGGGGAGGATGTGACGACTCGGCCAGTCGGCTCATGAGTTACCGCTCCGTTTCCCCCATTTCTGCTTCATTATGCTTCGTTATCCGTGTTTTATATGATCGAGTTGACTAGTTTGCGTTCGGAGTGGATTTGATAAGAAATGAGACACTTAGTCTCTTAAGGTTTAAGTTGGAAAAGTCAACCGGATGTTGATTTATGAGTTAGAGGGCTCGAATGTGAGTTCCGATGGTTCGGTTAGCTTGGGGAGGTGATTTATCACTTAGGAGTGTGATTGGAATTGGTTTTGGAGGTCCGGTGTAGAATTAGGCTTGAATTGGCGGAGTTAGTATTTTGGCGATTTCCGGTTGTTAGGTGAGATTTTGATTCGAGGGTCGGAATGGAATTCCGAGAGTTGCTGTAGCGGAAAAATCCAGAACAAACAGGAAATGAAGGAAACCAACAATAACATTCTATCTCTGATCATACTAACCTCAATTTCTTTCTCCCATATGTGCAGGAAATGGACACTACTGGGAAACAAGACAGAATACAGAGGAAGACAAGGAAAGCACACACTGCAGAACTCGCACCAGAATAGCTACATGCAACCAGCAAAATCAGAAACACTGCAGCCAGCCAACAACAGCTGCATCAGAAGGATCACAACAGCACCTAATACACAGGATAATACACAGCAGCCAGCATCATTGCAGAGCTCAGAAACCTTGGAGCAGTCAAAGGAAACACAGCATACAAAGGCAGCATGGATTTCATCAGGAAAAACAAAGAAGCAAGAATCAGCCTCAAACAGCAACACAGAATCAATTCAGAATCTGCTCATCTGCAGCAAAAGAACAAAGGAATGCATCTACACCTCAAGCAGCAACAGAGTTTCACAATAATCAACATAGAAACAGCGTAGCAACATCAGTTTCAGCAACTCAGTAAACCAATGCCAGCAGACATTTGCTCCCTACCAACTGTCACAATACCAGCATCAACACAGCTCACATGCTCACCAGTCCTGCAGCAGCAGCAGCATTGGCATCACCAGAACAACACAGTCACCAAACACAAGGCACAGGACAATAATTGCTCTTCGTCAACCAGCACAGTACCAATATCAGGACAGCAGAAACACTCACCAGTCAACCAGAGGGAAACAGACACTAAGGCAACAATGACAGCACATCAAAGGATCAACATCAGTGCTAAATGGATAAGCAATGGACTCAGATCAAAGCAAGGGCAACAACTACATCAGCACCATTTCCAGCAGCTCACAAATGAAAAGTCACGGACAACCATGGAAACAAGAGGAAAAAGGAGTGCTAGAAACAAAGAAAGCAGGAATAGGGAACTCAAGAGTCAAAGATGCAGCAAAAATCCCAGCAGAAACTACAGTAACATATCCAGCAACAACCAAAACTTCAGGATATGTACTTGTATATATAGGTACAGGTTATTGGCGCAATTGTGTTGTGTGGTATTAGTACCCTTAGTGCTCAGTCTAACGCAATTGCATCAATCACCAAGTTCCTATACCAAGAACACCCCTCACTGGAACACCACAACCCCCAACACTCAACACAGACCATTCATGCTATCAACCATAATCCTCATCATTCTCAATGCACACAAGATCAACAAATCATCCATCAGCAGACAAGGCAATGACAACTTGGACTACAGAGACAACAACAACACAAGACCAGCAAACAATTCAAGACACAGCAAGCAGCATAAGAACAACAATTTCAGAAGTGACTACTCAGCCATCAATAAGCAACACAAAGACCACTTTGGCAGCAGAGGCAACAACAATAACATGCCAACACAAAATCACAGAAGTCTACAATTCAGCAATCACAAGTATCCTCTAAGAAACAACAACAGCAACAGCATTAACAAAATGCATCAGAAACAAGCTCAACTGTAGATACACACCTTCAATCAGCAGTCTCAGCAGCAGTCTCAAAGATATTGATCAGCAGAAGTAGCAACAAGACAAGGGATCAAACCAGCAAGCACACAAAGGACAAAATAGCACTCAAACACATATCAACATTTTGCACAGGCAGCAGAATACTACCAGCCAGATACACAACTGCAGAAAGCGGGATGACCAGGAAACAAGGCAGCAATCATACAAGGGAAGAGCAGCACACAGAGACAGTAGAAACAACAACAATCATATAAGTCACAACAGCCTTCACAAGAAGCTGGACACCTTCAAGCAGACCTCTACATACAGCAGAGAAGGCCACAGTCATAGTAAATGGAGCTTTTTTGCAGAGTACCTCCAATTGGGGAAGATCAAAGAGGAACAATGGACATATGACACACATCTCAGCCAACATCTACCTTCGGACAAAAACTTTTGCGACAGCTCAAGGAAACTACCTTCAACTCATTCAATAGGAGTAGGAACACTTGTAATTAATATAGTCGACCTAGACTTATTTCACATCGTTTTTGTACATATGACTATCTATCAATACTATAAGATAGATAGTCATTACATCACTTTAGGTCTGACATATTTTGACATGTTTGATCACAAACTGAGGAAGATCAAACATACACAATAGCTAACGACCTATCACCCTCTAGTTACCATTACAAAGACTAGGTACATGTATTTTTTGGGGAGGTAAGGTTCATGTCCCCCTCCGTTTCTGTACATTTTGATATCTAAGTAGCAATAAAAACATATTTTCCAAAAAAAAAGAAAAAAGAGTTGTTGTAGCTTCGTTATGTCATTTGGGATGTGTGTACAAAATTTCATGTCATTCGGACGTGATTTGGTTGGGTTTTTGATCAAAAGAGTAATTTAGAAGATTTTGAAATTCTTAGGCTTGAATCCGACGCGAATTTGGTGTTGTGATGTTGTTTTGAGCGTTCTGAAGGTTGGAACAAGTTTGAATGATGTTATGGGATATGTTAGCTTATTTGGTTGAGGTCCCAGTGGCCTCGGGTGAGTTTTGGGTGGTTAAACGGACTATTTCATCCTTGAAAAAATTGCAGATTTTTTTTAGCTTCAGCTGTGCGCTAGAAAATTTCTCGTGCGAGTGGTCCAGTTTGGAAACTCATATCTTATAATCTATAAGGAATTAGAAAAATTTCAAAACATGAAAGTTGTAGCACTTGTATTCTAGTTTCCATAAAGTTAAACCATTCATGATTTGGATATTCTATAGGAAAGTTATGATTGATCGAAGTTGGCTGGTGGAGCAATTTCGACAGAATTTTCTGATGCACTTTAGAAGCTCATATCTCGGAATATATAAAGAGTTATATAGTGTACAACCTATCAAATGAAAGATCTTCGAGTCTAGTTTCTAAATCTTCAAACCGTTGTTCATTTGAATATTTTCACAAGGGTTTATGAGCGTTTTAACAGGAGATGTATAGCAAGGGAAAATGGTAAGAGGATGTACAACCTGCACAGCGCAAGGTACAACTCGATGAAGCCTTGGCAGAATATTTTTAAGTCTTCTTGTCCGCGATTTTGGGTATATTTTCACCCATAGTTGCTCATTTTTGGAGGTTACTGAAGGAAATTAACGAGGGATTTAAGGAGAATCGATTGTAGGTAAGAATTTCGGACCTAAAACTCGTTTATATTGTGAAATCCACCTAGAAAATCATTGAAGTCTTGCTAAAAATGGAAGAAATAGGGCTTGGGATTTTGAAACTCTAATTGGGTATTTGGAGGACCATTTGGGGTTGGATTTGAGAACTTTTGATATGTATGAACTCGTTGGGAGACAAGGAACCCGTTGATGTGAAAACTTCTGAGCTTTGAGAAGTGGGCCCGGGGCTCGGGTTTTGCTAATTTCAAAATTTTTGGTATTTTTCGATTTGTTTTCGCTTGGGCTTTGTCCGCTCAGCATATTGTGACGTATTCATACTGATTTTGGATAGATTCGACGCGCGTGGAGGCCAATTCAAGGGGCAAAGGCGTCGCAGGCTAGGTATTTAGCCGGTTCGAGGTGAGTAGTGATTGTAAATGATGTTTTGAGTGTTTGAAACCCTGGATTGTACATCGTAGTACTATATTGAGGTGAGACACGCGCTCGATGATGAGCGTGGGGTCGTTTACTACTGGGGATTGTGACTTGGTCCGTCCCGACTGATGATTTTTACCGCGTATTTGGCTGAAACTTATTTGTTATCATCACGATATAGGCTCCATGCCAATTATTTGAACACTTCAGGGATTTTTATCACTGTTTTCTCACTATTTTGACTTATTACTTGAACTCAGTCATGCTGTTTTCCACTGTTTTACAACTCAGTCACTTTTACTCAGTTTTGACACTTAAATAATATTTTAATGATATTTTTGGGCTGAGAACAACTGTTTACTATGCCCGAGGGGCTTGTAATGATTTTCTGACTGAGTGCGGCCGAGGGCCAGATGTGAGGATATACTGAGTGATATGAGGTCGAGGGCCTGAGATACTTTATATGCCACGAGGTGGCTTGTGACTGATATGAGGCCGAGTGTCTGAAGTACTTTATATACGCCACGAGGTGGCTTGACTGATATGAGGCCGAGGGTCTAGATTTGATGCCACGAGGTGGCTTGATATTGCGCTTGGGCCGTAAGGGGCCCCTCCCGGAGTCTGTACACCCCAGTGAGCGCGGGTACCCATTGTGATGTGAGATATAGTCCAGGGGGCTGATATTGTACTATGTGATAGCCCGAGGGGCTGGTATTGTTCGACAGCCCGAGGGGCTGGTACTATTCTGCGATATTGCCCGATGGGCGGATTTGTTGATACTGAGCCCGAGGGGCGATCTTTTTTTTTTTTTTTACT
>MCJB01043797.1:218305-230776 GCA_002018475.1 Nicotiana obtusifolia | reverse complement strand
TTTTTTTTTTTTTTTACTTCACATTATTTCCATAAAAAATTACATGTTTTACCTGTTGAAAGGAGATTTTACTTGATTTCTCACTGATTTACTGTTTTCAAATGATGTTTTACTGCTTCATTATAAAATGCCTTATGCTTTACGTGCTTTCTTACTTTCAGTCATTATTTATATTTATTACTCACTGGGTCGGAGTACTCACATTACTCCCTGCACCATGTGTGCAGATTTAGGCGTTGTTGGTTCTGCTTCGGAGTGCTGACTCCTCCCATCCATGCCGTGATTCAGAGACTACGAGGTAGCTGTTGGCGGCCGCAGCCCCGTATCTCCCTTATCTTATTGTTTCTATGTTCTTCAAACAGTTGTGCCAGAAATTGTATTTAGTAGACTTGTATCAGGATCCATAGTTGCTCATGACTTGTGACACCCCGGTTTGGGCTGTGTCGGGATGGTTTCTATTATGGTTAGCTATATTTTCACGAATTATTGCTATTAAATCATGCTTATATTGTTTTCATGTTAATTAACTGCTTAAAATGAGATTTTGGTTAAATTGGCTGGCCTTGTCTTCATGAGAGGCGCCATCACGATCGGGTTCGGGGTTAGGGTCGTGACATGTGTAAACCAAGAAAGAAAGTAGAAAGGTTTATATAGTATTTAATGAGAAAAAGAGTAAAAATAAAAAGAATAATCACGTTATTTCTTCCAATTTTGTATTTACATTTTAGGAGCTCATTTTTAAGGAACAGACATATCTTTCCTTTTCAATTTTTACCAAAAATAACTAGGAATGAAAATACTTGAGTTAAAAAAAACGACAGGGTAAAAAGTGGGGTCCCCTGAAATTGGGGACCTAAATCTTGGGCTTCAGTAGCTTTACCCAAAAGTCGGCCCTAATCTGTTATGTAGCGACCCGATCAGTCGTTTTGCTTTCTAGAACCCTGTTCCCCTAAAAACAAGACTTTCGGTATGTGCTTTTACTATTTTATGACTCGCAGGCATAGTTAGTTCGGTTTGGAAGGGTTCGAATTGAAATTGGAACACTTAGTTCCTTGTTATGGGCTTTAAAGGATTAAGTTTGACTTGGGTCAACATTTCTAGCAAACGATCTAGGAATGGGATTTGACGGTCCTAATAGGTTCGTATGGTGATTTTGGACTTGGCCGTGTGTTAGGATCGGGTTTTGGATGACCCGGGAACTTGTCGGTGCCTAATGTTGAAAGTTAGCTTATTGAAGGTTTAAAAGTTCTTTAAATTTGGTTTGGAGTAGGTTTTGGTATTATTCAGGTCCGTTTGGGATTCTGAGCCTGGGAATAGTTCCATATGGTGATTTAAGACTTACACGCAAAATTTGGTGTCATTCCGAGTAGTTTAAGTATGAATCGGCCATTCGGAGTAAGTTGGAAGAATTTGAAGTTCATAAGTTGATTCTATTGGTTTTGGGTTGCGATTCTTAGTTTTGATGTTGTTTTTTGCATTCCGAGGGTGCGAGTGAGTCCGTTTTTGTTTACGAGACGATGAGCAGATCAAGTTTGAATTTGGAGAAGAGCTGCTGGTGCCTATCATCTGGTGCGTTCGCACCTGCGGTGGAATGACCGCAGAAGCGGCACCGTAGATGCGTCGCCTTGATCGCAAAAGAGAAAAGGGGAGGGGTCAGTGAGCTCTGCAGAAACGAAGCATTTCCGCAGAAACGAACTCGCTTCTGCGATGAAGGGGTCAGCAGATGCGGAGGGAGGCAACCTGGCCTTGGTGGCAGGTGCGCAAGGCGAGCCGCAGAAGCGGGCTCGCAGATGCGGGACTTGGCCGTAGGTGCGATGGGTCATGGGTCGAGCGTGTTCCGCAAATGCGGACAGTTGACCGCAGAAGCGGTCCCCCATAAGTGGAGATCCCCGTTAGGTGCAGAAAAACGACTAGGCAGAAGGGTTGCATTTAAGTCGAGACGTAGGCTCATTTCTTCATTCCTCTCACTTGTTGGTCGATATAGAGCTCTTTGAAGAGAAATTTTCACCTAGCACTTTGAAGGTAAGTAATTCCTCCCCAATGTAAGTTAAATACATAGATTGTGGGTAAATTTTAACATGTAAAATTGTGAGAATTTTGGGTTTAGATGAAAAACCTAGGTTTTGATAAAAATGAAATTTAACCACGAAAATGATTATGGAATTGGGTGAAATATATATATTTGATTTCGTGAGGTTATGGGTAACATTTATCTTCGAAAATTTCCAGGATCTGGGCATGCGGGCCCGAGGGAATTTTTAGGAATCTTCCAATTTGGGTTGAGTAATTACTCTAATAGTTAAATTATGAATTTTTGAACATTTATTGATTAATTTTCGTAACATGACTAGTTTTGGGTGTTTCGACACCGAGTTGAGGATTTATAGCATATTTGTGGATCGAAAGTGAGCTTGAGAACGAGGTAAGTCTCTTGCCTAACCTTGTAAGAGGGAACTCATCCCCTTAGGTGTATTTTTGTTGTGAATTACTTGTGTGGGGAAGCTACGTATGCACTAGGTGACGAGAGTCCATGCGTAGCTATATTCCATGAGATGTCCGAGTAGTCTTAGAATTACATCATGCCTTGATTATATTGTTATGTTTATTATGCATATTAATTGTCTAAGGTAAAGCTTAGATTAGGGATTGTAAGCTTGAAACTCTCCAATTTAGATTTCTTATTTTTGGGAAGAATTGAGGAATATATAATAACTCTAAGAAATACATATCCACTCGTGTCGCAAGTACTTCCGCGAGCGAGGTAAACTTTTCTACTCTCATGGGAGCGGGTCGTTCGCCTCGGCAAGTTAATAGATGCATCTATGATTTGTGCCGTTCGACCCTCGCAGTGCACACAGTATATTTTTGGATCGGGCCGCACGACCTCGGCATAAATCGTGCGTGATAATACTCGTAACCTGATTACACGTAATATTATTTCATGGCTTGTGAAGTTATAATTTATTAGTGATAGAAGTTGAATCGGGGTTAATAGGTGTTGGCTAGAGAAATTCTTGGGATTTTATTATCAGCTAAGGAACCATTTATTCACTGCTTGTTATGGTGTTATTATTATTATTATTTTCATGTTCCATATATGTTTATAATTCCTGTATTTTATTATTGGCCCATAGTAAGTGTCGATGCGACTCCTCGTTACTACTTCTTCGAGGTTAGACTGGATACTTACTGGGTACATGTTGTTTATGTACTCATGGTATACTTTTGCACTACTCGTGTAGGATCTGAGGCAGGTGAATCTGGTAGTCATCCCGACGAGCATCCCTGATACTCCAAGACTTAGTGGTGAGCTGCTTCCGAGTCCGTTTTGCAGCACCTAAAGTCTCTTTTTTGTATTTACTTTCTGTCTACTCTACTTTAGACAGTAGTTTAGCGTTTTGTATATTCTACTAGTAGCTCATACACTTGTGACACCAGGTCTTGAAATTTTGCTAATAGACATTTGATGATATTTTTTGAGTATTTAGTTCATCACACTTGTCCTTATGGCTGCTCACACTTTATTTTATCAAATTTCTCACCTCTCACTTATTTAATAATTAAAAATCGACCATTCTAAAATGTTAAAAAGTATAATTACACGGCTAGTTCACCGTTGGCTTGCCTAGCGGTAATGTTGGGCGCATCACGACTTATAGAGGAAATTGGGTCGTGACAACATGGTATCAGAGCACTAGGTTCACGTAGATCTCACAAGTTATGAGCAGGCCTAATAGAGTCTTGCGGATCGGTGCGGAGACGTCCGTACTTACCTTCAAGGGGCTATAGGATGTTAGAAAACTACTCTTTCTTCATCTCCTATCGTGCACTTGATGTTGTGATAAGTATCTTTCTCTTATTCTCTCACATATGGTGAGAACATACGTGACAGATGTACCCGATCTTGGAGGAGCTGCTCCCCCCGTTGCTAGAGGCCGAAGGAGGGCTCCAGCCCGTGTTAGAGGATGAGGACGTCCTAGAGTTGCTCCAGCTATGCCACTAGTGGATCTAGTAGAGGATCCTATTATTGAGTAGCAGGGCGAGATGCCTGCAGTGGAGCCATTCCCAGTGGATATCATGTCTGCGCTAGGATTCCAGGAGGTCATGGGCCGTATGCTGCGGTTCATGGATTCTACGATTCAGCTGGTTTATTTGCAGCAGACCCAGCCATATCTCAGGCGGGATGGGGGAGAACAGATCCCTATAGCTCATGCTCCAGGGCATGCGGCTTCCGTGTATCAGACCTCGGCTGCACTACCCGTGGGCGGAGCTCAGCCAGTTGCAGCAGCTATACCTGAGCCAAAACCAGCTGCGACTGGCGATCTGCAGAAGCTATTGGACAGATGGACCAGGCTACATCCTCCTGTCTTTGGATGTGAGCGACATGAGAACCTTCAGGAATTTATTAATCGGTGCAAGGACAGACTGCACAATATGAGGGTATTGGAGTCCCACGGGGTGGACTTTACCATTTTCCAGTTGGAGGGAAGGGCCCGTAGGTGGTGGCAGTCATATCTTCTCGGCAGACCAACAGGTTCTTCTCCCTTGACTTGGGATCAGTTCACGCGTATCTTTCTGGATAGTTATATTCCACCCTCTCAGAGGGAAGAGTTCCACTTTCAGTTCGAGTAGCTCCAGCAGGGTCAGATGTCAGTGACCGACTATGAGGCGAGGTTCTCTGAGTTGTCTCGCCATGCACTTATAATACTTCCTACCGATGCAAAGAGAGTGCAGAGGTTTGCACTCTGGTATCCAGGACACTATGGCCCGAGAGATTGAGATAGGGACATCTTATGAGCTAGTTGTGGAGATAGCTCGGAGGATTGAGGGTGTCGGTCTGCGGAGCCGAGAGCAGGCGATGAGGGATAAGCGGTGTTGATATTCTGGGGAGTTCAGTGGCGGGCCGTGCTGGGGGTAGGGGTCAGTTCGTGATGGGTTAGTCTAGCAGGCCCACATATCCAGCACCGCCACCTCCTCAGGGTGCTCCAGTGCGGCCCTATTTCAGTGCCACCAGAGAGTTCATATCGCTCGCCAGCTATTCAGGGTTCCTCCAGTGGGTATTTAGGCCATCAGGGTCAGACTTCAGGTCAGCAGTCCACCGTTCCGAGGGGTTGTTACGAGTGCGGGGATCTTGGCCACATGAAGAGGTTTTGTCCCAGACTTCGGGGCAAGGCCGTACAGCAGGGTCATCAGCCTATGATTGCAGCACTAGCTGCCGCACCAGCCAATCGGCTACCCAGAGGCAGAGGGCAGGTGGGTAGGGGCCGTCCTAGAGGTAGAGGCCAGTCAGGTGGCGCTCCAGCTAGGTTCTATGCTTTTCCGGCCAGACCAGATGCAGTGGCTTCAGATGCCGTGATCACATGTATTATTTTGGTCTGCGGTAGGGATGCTTTAGTACTATTTGATCCAGGGTCTACATATTTATATGTTTCATCTCTGTTTTGCTCATTCCCTGGGTGTTACTTGTGAGTCCTTGGGTACTCCAATTTATGTGTCCACACTAGTGGGCGATTCTGTTGTTGTGGATCGGGTCTACCCGGTCCTGTGTCGTGACTTTCTGTGATTGTGAGACTAAAGTGGATCTTCTGTTGCTTGATATGACCGACTTTGAAGTCATCCTGGGCATGGACTAGTTGTCTCCATATCATGCCATCCTTGATAGCCATACCAAGACTGTCACCTTGGCGATGCTAGAGTTGCCTAAATTGGAGTGGAAGGGTTCGTTTGTTAGTGCATCTAGTCAGATTATCTCTTTTCTGAAGGCTCGACACATGGTCGAGAAGGGTTGTTTGGCTTATCTAGCTTATGTTCAGGATACTACTATAGAGACTCCGACGATTGATTCAGTGCCAGTAGTCCGAGAGTTCTCCGATGTGTTTCCTTTTGATCTTCCAGGTATGCCACTAGATCGTGATATCGATTTCTGTATCGATTTGGCTTCAGGTACCCAGCCTATCTCTATCCCACCGTACCGCATGGCTCCGAAAGAGTTGAAAGAGTAGAAGGAAAACTTGAGGAGTTGCTAGCAAAGGGGTCGTCAGACCGAGTGTATTTCCTTGGGGTGTACCAGTGTTATTCGAGGAGAAGAAAGATGAAACTATGGGGATGTGCATTGATTACCGCCAGTTGAACAAAGTTACCATTAAGAACAAATACCCGTTGCTGCGTATTGATGATTTGTTTTACCAGTTGCAGGGTGCCAGGGTGTTCTCTAAGATCGATTTGAGATCGGGGTATCATCAGTTGAAGATTCGGGATTCGGATGTTTCGAAGATGGCTTTTCGGACTAGATATGGCCATTATGAGTTTCTAGTGATGTCCTTCGATTTGACCAATGCTCCGGCGGCATTTATGGATTTGATGAATCGGGTGTTCAGGCCATATATTGATTCGTTTCTCATCGTCGTCATTGATGACATTTTGATCTACTCCCGTAGCATGGAGGAGCACGAGCGGCATTTGATAGTGGTGCTTCAGACCTTGCGGGAACAGAAGCTATATGCTAAGTTCTCCAAGTGTGAGTTCAGGTTAGATTTTGTGGCATTCTTGGGGCATGTTGTATCAGGCGAGGGTATTAAGGTAGATCCCAAGAAAATCGAGGCAGTTTAGAGTTGGCCTCGTCCTACTACAGTGACTGAGATCAGGAGCTTCTTGGGGTTAGCAGGCTATTATCGTGGGTTTGTGGAGGGCTTCTCATCTATTGCAGCACCTTTGACTAGATTGATCCAGAATGGTGCTCCATTCCGCTGGTCCAATGATTGTGAGGTAAGCTTTCAGAAGCTCAAGACCGCATTGACTTCAGCACCGGTGTTAGTGTTGCCTTCCGGTTCAGGGATGTACACTATGTATTGCGACACTTCACGCACTGGCCTGGATTGTGTATTGATGCAGGAGGGGCGAGTTATTGCATATGCTTCACGTCAGCTGAAGTCTCACGAGAAGAATTACCCCCGTACATGATTTTGAGTTGACCGCGATTGCTCATGCTATCAAAATCTGGAGGCATTATCTTTATGGGGTGTCCTGTGAGGTTTACGCCGACCATCGCAGCTTGTAGCATTTGTTCAAGCAAAGGGATCTCAATTTGAGGCAGTGTAGGTGGCTTGAGTTACTAAAAGATTATGATATTACTATTCTTTATCATCCGGGCAAGGCGAATGTAGTTGCGGCCATATATTTGTATTACCATCCTTTGTATTTACATTTTAGGAGCCCATTTTTAAGGAACAAACATATCTTTCCTTTTCAATTTTTACCAAAACATATACTAGGAATGAAAATACTTGACTTAAAAAAAAATATAGGGTAAAAAGTGGGGCCCCCTGAAATTGGGGGCCTAAAGCTTGGACTTCAGTGGCTTTACCCAAAAGCCGGCCGTAATCAGTTAGGAGCATGTGAATTCACAACTCAAGTTATTGGCGACAAGTATATGCTATTTCGGATTTCAGTTACAAGTGTGTGAATACACATCTCAAGTATATATAAATTGCATCACCCTCATGAGTCACCATTCATAAAGGATCCTGTAGAAGGTGTACATACAAAATGTTAAATATATCGGTTGATTTTTCTGACAATTATGTGTATTGTTATATATTTTACCTTTATGCATATGATTATACATTTATATTTGTTTATGTCGTTATATGCTATTTTTTGTGCATGTCATTATATGTTATATCTGTGCACTAGATAAATGTAGTGAATACGGATATTCGAATTATTATGCATTTTACCATATGTTTTACCGTGCATACTATTATATGATTTATTTGTCCATCTGACGCAAGCAAATATCTGTTATTATCTTGTTTATGTGCATATGATTTTTGAATATATTATATGTATAATTCATACTTTAACTCTAGCCACGACCTTATTAGGATGGTCAATGATACTTATTGAGCATTTCTCCATGCTCATCACTCTCCCCTTTCTTTTGTTATGTGATATTATAGACGTAAACCTGCATAATAGTGGATCATATGGTTGATTGCAGCTTTTCCAACATGGAATCAACCATATAATTCAGGGGTGGCTGAATCTTTTCGTGTTACTTTTTATTTTATTTCCGGTTGATGGATTGTATTCTTATACTTTGAAATTCTCTATATCACTATTGAATGAATGATTGAGCTGGGGATTTGGATGGTTTTGTCCGTCAAATGGATTGTTGGGTGTCGGTCACGTTATCGGGAACATTTTGAATACTGACAGTTACGTAAGTATTCAAAATGTAAAAATTTTATGTACACCACGTTAAAGTAAATATACATATATATATTTTTTAAAAGCATCAATACAATGTCGGTTTACAAATATAATTTTATAATTTTAAGCGTAATAACTCATAATAAAAGTACATAATCGGAATTCTAGATATTAGCCTTATAATCCTATTAGTTTTAGGACATAATACTACACGTTTGTAATCCTACATGATTACCTTTAAAAATCCTATTAATATAATAATTTTCGGGTTGTCTAATTCATATAAAATTGAACAAGTAAATATATTTAGTCATGTAATCATATTAATTTTAGGATATACTTCTTAAAAATTTCTATTACCAATTTAATTTGAAAACGTATTATAATGTCCTATTACTAATTTAATTTGAGAGTGTATTATATTGTCCAAATCCGTTTAGAAAAATGAGAACCTATATTATTATAAAAACATAAATACAATACTAATATATCAAAATTGCCCTAAAATATTAAACGGAAGAACTCATAGGGAAATGACATAACTGCAATAACCTATTTTTTGGACTACAATATCTTCTATGATAATTTTTAATATTTAAACTTTTAAAATTAATAAAATTTTGTCTATTAAATTCTTATTAAGAATATGTAGGAAGGTTTAATAAAATTAAATTTTATAAGAATCCTCCATATTGCCAATATATTACTACTCCATAATGTCTAATACGAAAAAATAAATAAAAGTAATGTTAAATAGAATGCATAAAGAGTTAAAGTTGAGAGAAAAAAATACCCCCACGATAATATACTTTTATATTATATAAGAATATAAATTTGTGAGAAAGAGAAAAAAATCATTGGTAAAAGTCAATACCAATAGTGACTCTACAAACATAAACATCTAAAAGTGAAATGTCATATCAATCTTTTACTCTTTGAAAATAAAATTTATGATTGTCACACCTTCTTTTCGTATACCCCCGAGGAGTATATAAAAGAGTTTTTTCTAATTAAAGTGACATTATTTGAAATGAGATTATTTAATTTATCTTTAGAGTAGCCACTTGAAATTTTAGATTGGTGTCCCAAGTCACCGGTTTTATCCCAAATCGAGGAAATTTTTTTGACTTTCTTAACGAAATCTGCGAACCAGAAATTCTAGGTAAGGAATTCTGTTAACCCGAGGGAAGGTATTAGGCACCCTCGGATTCCGTGGTTCTAGCACGGTCGCTCAATTGTTATAATCGGCTTATTATCTGACTTTAATATGTATTTCTAGCCTATACTATATTTTACTTTATCCCGCTTTTCCGATTTTAGAATTATTGGAGAATGGCAATGTTAATTAAAATATGTAACAAACTGCGTCACATAAATGCACCCGTAATTCGTAACACCTTTTAATTAAACATTGAGATTTGAATTTGGGTCACATAAATGCGCACCCTGAATTTAGGAAATTAAGTTATTAAAACAACGCGCCTAAGGCAACTACGCATTTTTAGCCTTTTTGAGGGCCATGAAATTCACTAGATAGCACGCCTCGATTTTTAAGGACTTTTAGTATTTATTAGCGAGGGCCATGTACTTTGAAACCTTAGTCAGCACGGCGCACCTCAAATTATTCGAAAAGCTTTTATTATTTGGATTTATTAAAATCGAGTCACCTAAGAGGCACCCTCGAAATTGTCATTGTTACTATGTCACGGGAACCGTACCCATAGTTACAATGTTATTAATCGTGCCTAAAAGCAAGCTACGAAGGTTTAAAGGCATTTAAGAAATAATTATTTAAAACTTATGTTTAACTATTAAGAGGGCCATAAGTGATCGTTATTAATTATATGGCTCACCTCTATTAATTTAACGGAACTTTTAACACTACACGCTATTAAACATTCATGTCAGCAGCAGGCCCATTTGTCTCCAGTGAACAGTGGATTAGGCCCAATACAAATCATTCAGCATAAATTCATTTGCAAATATAGCCACTAATTCCATAACAAAGTTACATTCTGAATTCCAGCACTCATTTGCAGGAGACAGCCACATTTTTAATTTTAGCATTATTTCCAGAACAACAACCATGTCTTAAATTTCAACGTCAGTCCCAAAAAATAACCAGATTTGAATTTTACATTAATTTCAGAAATGGCCATGATTCAAGGTTTAATACTAAATTCAGGTTTGAGTTTTTACACTAATTTTAGAAATGGCCACACTGGATGCCACCGAAACTAGCCAATTCAAAAGTAGGCCCAATACCAGTTTTAAACAAGACTGCATTTCAGCAATGAACCACAAATAAAGCGTAAATCAGTGTGTGTTTAATTGTATAAGTTCGGCCAGAATCTAGGCTAGTTACATGCTTGTGAGAAAAGATTAATTACAAATTTCCATTAACAACTATAAACTTAGAGACATGATTACAAACTGGTGTACCAAACTATTACAGAAATAGCCCATGCAGTCTTAAAATTTTACGAAATACTGCTCAACTCCAGCATAATACAGTGACCCCTAATCCTGCTTTCTGTTTTCCTACTGTAATTAACTCGAAAATGACAAATAACTGTTCAGTCAGTTCATTAAGCAATCGACAGAAACATTACTAACACGATTTGAATAGAATAGATATTGAAAACTACCAACAGTCCAGAAATAGCTTCAATCAAAGTTGCGACCAAGAGACAACACCAACAAAATTATCGCTAATGATGAATGAATAGATTCGACAATATGAGAAAAGAAATCAATTCAAACTTCATTTACCAGATTAGTACGACAGACCACTAACAAGTAGTTTACTAACAAAATCAATCCATTTTCAATGATCGAACATGCCGAATTTACAGAACTAAGCAATAATATTTAACTCAATTCACAATTTCAATTCGAAATTGTGAAGGTATTTGAACATACCTATATAGCCAATAAATGGATCCTAAAATAAAAGCAGGCAATCCCAGCAGAGCAACAACAACAACTGAAAACAGCAGCTCTCCACTCGATTCACTATTTAACAGCAAATACCAAGCAAATTTGACGACGAAACAGTAAACAAACAGTCAGCTAACAGTTTGATGCACTAAATGCAGAAACGGGAAGCAATGAGAAACTTATTTTCGAAAGGGAAACGACTGTGTTTTCACCCAGAGTACAAAGATGATTGACAGAATATTTTGTGTCTATCCAAGTGAAGAAATTTTTTTTTGGTCCCTGAAATTAAACTCTGCTCCTCCTTTTATATGCCCAAGTCAGAATATTTTTTTAGATTTTCTGTTATCAGAAAATCCTACTCACACGATATCACATTCCCTCTATATGTTTCCAATTGCATGTGACAGCAGAATCTTTTAACAGATTTCTGTTATCATTTTTTACCAAATTTCCTTTCCACTCCCAATGTCTTCTTTTTTACTTGTTTAATTGCCACTAAGGGCCTTCTAGAAATTTCTAACAGGTTATTACCCATATCACCCCCCTGTTCGGATTTTAACCATTTATCCTCTATGGGTCAAGTTGACCCGGCCCAGACAGTATTCCAACCCAATTCTTTTAGGCTTCCATTTCAAAAACCTATTTTCATCCGTGACCTATTTAAACTGTAACTACTATTGAGTCTTGACGACTCGACCATTCTAAACTAATCAATGGACTACCACTGAAAAAGAAATGGACCGATTTTGTGACCCCTAAAAAAAAATCAAAGGCTAAATAACTAAAGAAAGGAGTAGAAGATGAGAATACCTAAATATTAATTAACAAAAAAAAAATGAAAAGAAAAAGAGAAATAGTTACCTCGGACTAAAATCTCCTTAAAAATCTGATTTTAAAACCAAAATCGACTTTAACCGTGTGTTCTTGTTAAGAACACACGGTTAAAGTTCATCTTGGTTCAAAATCGGCTCCACAAGGCTTTGATTTTAAGCTTTAGGGTTTCTGATTTTTTTGACTTAAAAATCGGAGTGTTTTTTAGGGATTTTGGTTGAAGTGAGGTGTAGTTTCGGGATGAAAAGGGAACGATTATTGTTTGTATATGGTTGTGGTCGATTTCGGAGTGAGTTTGAGGGAGTAGCAGCCATGGTTGCTTGGCTTAGGGGCGGCTAGGGTTTGGTTCTACAAAGGGGTCGTTTGGGATGAAGGCAAATGGGGGTAGGGGGTCGGTTTAGGACAGTTATATAGGGGGAAGGGGATGAATTCTGAGCCGTTGGATCTGTTGAGATTAACGGCTCAGAAGAGCCAATTCTGAAACGGGGT
>MCJB01043797.1:187029-218137 GCA_002018475.1 Nicotiana obtusifolia | reverse complement strand
GCTGGTCCGGCTTATCTCGATTGGGCCTGATTTATTTAAATACAGACCAGCCCAGTCCGATTTCTCTTCTCTTTATTTATTTTTAATTCTTTTCTTTATCATTTGATCTTATTATAATTATTATAATTATTTTTTAATTTTTTAAGACTAGAGGACTTACGAATTAAAAATTTTAAATTACCCAAATGTGAAATTAATCTAAATAACAAATAACACTTGATTCCAAGAATTAAAGATTAAAATTTAAGAAAAGTGTAAAATGAACTAATTTTTTATGATTTTTTCAATTTTATAAAACCAACAACTACTAATTCAATCCTAAAAAATGTAAAACAAATCCTAAATACAATGTATGATATTTTTGGGTATTTTTATGAATTAATTACTTAAAAAATTAAACAGACAAGAAATATAAGTAATTTAAAATTCTAATAAAATTCCTAAAAAAAAAGCTAATAATTAATTAAAAACTATTTTTGTTTTATAGGAGTATTTCGGGTATGGCAAAAATCACGTGCTCACAATAATGGATACATTATAACTAAGATTAACTATTCAAAACAAGAGATGAACTAATATTTAGTTCTAAATCAACATAGAATAAATTATGTTTTTATGTAAAACCAAATAATTAAATCTTTTAATTAATTATTTAGCAAGAGAATCCAATGCAATTATTTTTAAATTCATCGTATGAGTAAAATTCTTATTCAAGTTAAAAAAAATATCTCAGGATACATAAATTTATTCCATAAAAAGAGCGTTAGAACACAAAGTAAAAAGGTTAGTATATTATTAAGAATCAAAATACTATACAAGTATCTGAGAGAGCACAATCAAAGCTAAATCCTAAACAAGAACAAGTTTTTAAGACAATATTATAAAGAGTCTACTCTGGTATAACGGGATTATTCTTTGTAGATGCCTCTGGCGGAATCGAAATAATATTTCTATGTCATGCATTACTTGCAAATATCATATCAAGAGGCATGACACTATTAGCAATAATAGCAAGTGGTATACAAACAACGATTTATTGTGAGACCATCCACTTTAGATTTGATATACCTCTTCAAACAACTCAAATAACCATCATAAATATATTAAAGCAGAGCAACGATGCTAAATTTATAAGAAAAACAAAATTAATAATATGGGATGAAACACTTATGGCTAAGTGTCAAACGATCGAAATAATTGCCCCGAGTTCCAGAGATATATTGGATATTAATGAACCGTTTGGTGAAAAATTAATGGTTTGGGAGGTGATTTCTGTCAAGTACTACCAGTAGTTCCAAAATCGACAAAAGTAGAGATTGTAAAAGCTAGCTTATCAAAGTTATACTTCTGGCCTCAACGAAAAAGATTCAACTGACACGAAATATAAAGTGAGAACATATCCAATATTGAGTGTCTTCTTGCTTCGTGTCGGAAAGAAAGAAGAGCATCCAATAAAAGATGATTTGGTTCTTCCTGAACACTTGGTTATCAATCACAATGGTAATAGTAGTGCATTTAATAAAAAAAATATTTTTATCATTAGATTAAAACGCAATTTGTGCAAATCGCATGATAGAATTAAAAAGATATCTTAACTAGCAAAAATGAATATGTTGATCAAGTAAATAAAAGGTTGATTGCAAAATTTTATAGTAAAAAAAAAAAAAAATTTCAGTTTTTGACTCAGCAGAAAATGATACTAATAATTACTACCAAGAATAAAACTTAAATATTTTAATACTAAATTGCCTTCTATCATACATGTTTGTTGTCAAGTTTCTTATTTCTTACTTATGTTAGTGTCACAATATATATAGTAGACTAAGTAAAAATTGATCTTCCATTGTATATAGGTTAATTTTGAAGAAAAATATGCCTGTCATGCTACTGAAAAACTTAGATACGCCAAATAGCTTATGTAATAGCACACATATGGTATATAGAAGTTTTGACAATAACGTCATACATGCAAAAATTATGATACTAATTAATGTGCTTCTAAGTATATTCTTATCCCTGAATTCAACTTTCGTCTTCCGAAACTAAGGAATATCTTTTTAAATTTGTGCGAAAATCATTTGTAGTATGTTTATGTTTTGCAAATATAATAAATAAAGTATAAGGACAAACATTCTAAATATTAGACTACATGAGGTATATAAAGATCGACAACTGTATGTTGCACTTTCAAGAGGTATATAAAGATCAAAAACACGAGTTCTGGCATTAGGAGGAAACATACACAAAAAAATATTGTCCACAAAGAAGTGTTCGTTAAGATACCATCACATTAAATACTTTTAAACTATAATATATAATTTTCTAACTAACATGACAAAATTGATCATTTGTGTAAGTTGTGATGATGTCCTTTTACTTTAAATTCATGTATTATGCTAATGTAATAATATTTTTCGGCATTTTGGATGATTGTTGTAAGATTATATATAAAATTTCTCTCATTAATTAAATTTTATTGTTCCTTTATATAAATACATGTTTAAATCATCACGTGCCATTATTAACGTGCAATGCACGTTCATAGATACTAGTATATATATATAAACTTTACACTTACTCTTGAGCAATTTATGTATATGTCATATCAATTCTAAGGGCAAAATCCTTTGCGAATATTGTAAAGAAAATTATTACTATTTATGTGACATAATTTGAATGTAAAGTGATCAGATATTTATTACTTAGATACTTTTATTACGATTTTAAAAAAATATTCTTCAAAGCACTAATTAAAAAGATTAAATCTTTTGGTTGAGAATAAAAAAATTGGTCCTGCAGCCCCTAGAAAATAATATAAAAGCTAAAAGTAAATAAATTTAGTTAATATTCTAAAACAAATAACGTATCGTATCTAAAAGTTAATATTTGTAGAAATGAAAGAAAAAGAATTAATGACAGCTCATCTAGAATATTAATAAATTTCGCATTCTACTATTTCATCCTCTTTCATTCAAGTTTGGATTTTTTTTGGTTCCCATCCAGTGTCGGGTATCTGTATTGGGGCCCGTATATTCGAATTCGCACTAGAAAATCTCGCATGGGGGTAATTTATTTTTTTCAGTGAATGTGGTTTGCAAGTGAATGTGCTTCTTTTGCGAGTTAGTTCATTCAAATACTTTATTTTTTGTTTTCAACACTAAAGGAAATAATTTATTTTTAGTTGATTCTAATTCTTATATTAGTTCATCCCAAATTAAAATATTTAACTATAATTATAATTTATCCAATAAGAATTTGGTTTTGAAATGATAAAAAGATCGGTCCGTATTTCACTTTGAATCTTTATATTTCCAGAACCACAAGAATTATTTAACTTTGAAAAGTATTTAAAGCATGTAAAACTTAAAAATTATCTAGAGATAGCCTGGAACCTTTTTTCAGCTCATTCTTGAAATACGACATGATTTGATGTTACTTAGGTTCTATTTTCCAAAATATTAAAAAATATGAGAAATTCTATATAAATTTTTTTTTGTATTATATATAGTATATATGTTTTTTATAATTGACTAGCTGCTATAATTATTATTTGCCAGCAGGCCAAATATGTGAAAAGCCCCAATATAGGAGTACTAAAGAAACCTCTTCATATTCAAGTAAACATATATAAGCTAACACCTTTTTTTTTGGTTAACATATATAAGCTAATACTTATAAGTAGAATACCAAGAAAACACTATTTAGTATATTTGAAATTTGCTGATTAAGGGAAATAGAGTTATGTTGCCAAGTATTGTTATTAGTTCCACAGTACATCAAAATCACACTATATGAAACTCTCCGCTAGCATGAACTTGCTTAACTTGTTTTTCATACTCATCTTCTTCCTCCTCCTCTACTTCTTCTTCTTTGGTCGTCTCTCCATCTTCTTCTTCTTCTTCTTCTTCTTCTTCTGTTCCCCAGCCAAAGCCTGGAACAGATCTTGATGACGGTGGTGGATTTCTAGCCTCTGATACAATTTTCATGATTTCTTCAATGGTTTGAAGGGAGAATGTTGGATTGTCTCTTTTGTAGTATACTGCTTGGGCTGGTTCTGTGAGTTCTTTTGGCAAGCTCTTCAAAAACCATGGATGGTTCTTGATCTCCTTTAGTGTGATTCTCTGTAAACATGTTGCACGTTTTGTTAATTACTTTTTTTTCGTTGCTATATATAGTTTATGATCATGAAATTAATTCTTGAGTTCGAAAATAATATTCGGGGCATTAAATATTTAAATTTCCAATCATTTCTAGTAAGTTAGCCAAGAAAATGTTTTTGTGAAGAAGTAATTTTTTGGTGTTTAGTTATTAGCAAATATATTTCATGGGGAATATATTCTATCAAAATGGAAAAAGTAAGTTATTTCACTTTTGGGCGGATGCCATTTTTTGTAAAATTATCTTAACTTTTAATTTCATATTACTTGTTTTATTATTATTATTATTATTATTATTATTATTATTATTATTATTATTATTATTATTATTATTATTATTATTATTATTAGTTCTTGGTATTTAAAATTTTCATCTAAATACCCTTTGGTTTGCAGCTATTGTTAACTTTTAAGATATATTTTTGCCAGAATTTCTTTTTCTCATCCACCAACCAAACACTTAATTTTTCTTTTAGGAAAATATTCGAACAAACACATTTTCGGGGAACATTTTGAAGAAGTAACCTAAATAAATATTCACCCAATCGTTTAAACTAAAATATCTGACAGATATCAAAAATACGTATAGTCCATAAATAATATATGTATAATCTATATATATATCGACCGCCGACTATAAAAAGTAAATAGTGAATCCGACAAATAATATGTATAAAGATCTCAAATATTTTTCATAGAAAATGAATTTTATCATTATAACAAAACACACTTCCCCAAGATTCCTTTTATTTTATTTTATTTTATAGTTTATATGTTTAAGGACTTTGTTACTTGCCTTTTCTTGTCTGAAATTTCATGATGGATATTGTAGAACTGTAAGATTATTTTGCATAATTTAGATGAATCATTACCCTGATAGGACTGGCAACAAATATTCGAGAAAGAAGGTGCTTGCAATCCTGAGATATGTGCACATAGTCTGGGATTTTGTATTGACCAGCCATTATTTTCTGCAGAATATTTACAAAAAAAAAAAAAAAAAAAATTTAGAAGAAAAGACACCATTTACTCGTGTGAAATGGTAATAAATAGACTAATTAATTGGTGCTTTAATATAAAGAAAAGAAAAAGAAAACTCACTGAAATAGTTTTTCTGAAATTTTTAGGATCATCTGGATCTTCAAAAGGATATGCCCCCACCAACATGACATATAGAGTCACTCCACATGACCATACATCTGCCGACTAATAAACCGCCCCATACAAAAAGAAAACACAATTTAAAAAGGAAAAAAAAAAATTAAAAAAAAAAAAAAGGCAAACGCAAATAACTAAAATATAGGAGAACTGGTATAATATAATTTTAACAAACTAGTTAAAAGGGGGTAGGTATAAAATGCCAATAAAATAAGATAAGATGTTGAATTAAGAAGTTGCAAAGTAGGATGTAGGGGTGAAGGCAACAAATTGTAACTTCAAGGATAAGGTCCAATAATGCTATTGTGTATGATTACTTTATAAGTGACCATCATATAAAATAATTAAAGTAGAGATCAATCACACAAAAAGTTTTTAACTTTAAAGGAAACGAAGTTAAAAATATATAGATTTCCAGACCATAACGAACATGAAGCCACATGGTCACATGCAAACTTTATGCTTAAAGGGGGCTTGTTATGTAGAAATAAGGCATTAACACGTGCATTTGACAACTTGCATTGCTTCAACATATATACATTTACTTATAGGAAAAAGAAGAAGAAGATACATATGATTCTAGGGCTTGCGGATTTCAGCAATTGACGTTGTTTGTGTATCTTTATATTTCAATTATCATATATAATTTTACAAGTTGTTTGATGGAGAAAAAAACACCAAGTCCTTTCTTATTAGGAGTCGGAGTTGTAAACCTTGAACGGTGGGCTTTCTAGAAATCAAGCTCTGAATTAGGCGAGTTAGTAATTTTTACCATCAGATGTTTGAATTTTACCTTGCCATCGTATTCTCGACGAGAGAGAACCTCTGGTGCAATATAAGCTGGAGTTCCAACAGTTGATTTTGGTCGTGAATGCAACACAGATGACTGTCATAAATAAAGAATAATCCATTAATATGCTTGTAATAGTAGCAGCTGTAGAGCACATACTATTATATTTTTTCAATTGTTAAGACCGCAAACATCAATTCTTCATAATCACAATTATTTAAGAGTATTTTAGGGAATGGAATAGAAACTGTATAAATATACCTTGGAGTAACCAAAGTCACAAATTTTAAGGCGAGGTGCTGGGTTTCCATCTAACAGTGTATTTTCCAACTTCAAATCTCTGTGGCATATTTGCTGTAAAATTCCCAACACTCAAATAAAAACCGTTAAAATTTACAAAATAAAATTCAAGTCTATAATGATTTCTCCCAATTAAGATTTTGGAGAGTTACATTCTTTTTTAATGATTTCTACGTATAAATATTTCCAAAGAAACAGTTCTAGAATAAAAAAATAATAAAGTTCATATTGTTGCAAAATTGTATTTTACCATCTAAAATAAGTATAATCAAATTACATGTCTAGACTGTTAACGTGGAATATAATTTGATCATGCGAATGGAATCTGATTCATAAATCAATAAAAAACTTTTAATACGTCACTTAAGTTACATATAGAGGAATTCTTGAGCCTAAGAATTAAGAAAAACAAGCTTTTCACTGACCAAAATCGAATAACCCTTAGAATAATAAAACAAATAATATTTGCCGGTGTAAAATCGTGTGGACAGGATTCTTATTTTGCATCTTGATTTAAATCTTTCTTGAAGTAAAAATTATATTACCATGCTGTGGCAGTAGTGGACTCCACAGATCAACTGTTGAAAAAAGTACCGAGCCTGAAATGCAAAATGTAAGAAAAAAGTTGTCATTGATCGAAATATCAGGACTCCAAAATCTATAAAATCTTGAAGAGAATAATTGAAGAAACAAAACAAAAAAGTACATATCAGCACGTTATGCGGAAACGAAAATATAAGGACACATGAAATTTTTGGCAGTCAATGTATATCCAAGGATTTTTACAATATTCTCTTGTTTAAGAACATTAGAAATTTTATGTGTTTTTAAGTGCATATTCTCCCTTCCCCATACTTTCCGAATTTAAATCTTCAAGAGAATATTGAACATTAAAAAAGAAGTAGAGATACAAGAAATTAAAAAAAATAATATATGAATTTATTTATCCATGCAGATAAAACGGATTAATTTGTGATTAATGATGATTAACCTCAGCTTCACTAAATCGACCAGCTTGGCAGATCCGATCAAAGAGCTCTCCACCAGCTGCATACTCCATTACTATTGCCAAGTGGGTTGGTGTTAAAACCACCTAAGCACAACAAACAGATTATACGATTATGAGTTTAATTTATATACAAAATAAAAATAAAAATTACGATCAGCCAAAAAATATCTACAAGTTGTAATCCTCCATATAAAGTGAAACTGGTCATCTTGAAAATAAGGAAAGCGACCTGATAACTCTATTATTATATGTAAATCACAAGGTAAAAGCCGCAGTAATATTTTTGTTACACATTCAACATTGATTCTGTCAGTAATTCAATATTTACAACAAATTAAATGAGTTCCACATGTTAGTAAATGAAAACTTACTTCTTTAAAACGAATTATATTTGGATGGCGGAGTGACCTATGATTTATGATTTCTCTTGCCACATTCTCATCAATCTACAATCTCAAAGAAAAGGAAACTCTTAGATAGAAAATATATACATGAATGAAAGTAAATAAAAATTAATGAAGAAACAAGACGAGAAAGATCTGAAAAATTACAAATAACAGAAATTCATATGTTAGTGATTATGCTTTTCCTAAACCGAAGTATAGGTAAGTTCTGCGTACACACTAACTTTCCTAAACCTCACTTATGAGATTAAATTGGATTTTTTGTTGCTGCACTGTTGTTGTTGTTGTATAAAATACAGAAATCAAGAATAGCAGTTGAAATTACCTTACGACCACGCTCAATGTATTTCATAGCAACAAGCTGTTTGGTTTCTTTGTGGCGCATGAGCCTGGCCACCCCAAAATTCCCAGATCCCAACTCCTTTACTACCTCATAATTCTGCATCTTTGAACTTTGCTAATTCTTGTACAGTACTTGCTTAATAACGTACTATGATCGATCTGTATACGTATTTCTGTATACGTACAATTATGATATATTCAGACTGCACAAGATGCAGAAAAATGAATAGGGAAGCTAAGTGATCACTCTCGGTGTATTTATAGTTAAAGACTAGCTCGTCCAGTGGGATTTCAGATGAATTATATATATATATATATTACTTAGATGGATATATTATATACAGAGTGTGGAAATGTAATGGAGGACAGAAGTGATAAATTGGCAAACTTAACTTCCCAACTGGCAAATGAAAGGTAACAGCTGAAACGACCTTTAATTAACAATACAGTAAAAAATATACTATAGAGAGAGAGTGCTTTGTTGTGTGTGTGAAAGACGAGACCACGTGGGGGAAAGAGTAGAAGAGAGAGATGGCCTTTGGTATGGGATTCCATATGCTCTCACCTTGCATTTGCAAGTTTTAAATCCCAACTCCCAACCACCACTAGTCTTACATCACTTCCATGTAATCATTTCGAAAAAATATATTTGTCGTGTTTTTTATATACCTTTTAACAAAATATTAATTTAAAAGGGGTTTTGATTATTTTATCTTTATTTATGCCTTGCGATATAATTTCTCTTTATTGCTCTCTCCGTTCTAATTTATGTAAATCTGTTTGACTACACACGGAGTTTAAGAAAAAATAAAGACTTTTGGAATTTGTGATCCTAAACAAGTCAAAAAGGACCCAGAGTATTTGTGTGGTTATAAAAGTTTCTCGTTAAGGTAGAATTATAAGTTTGAGCAAAATTGTTTTTAAATTTAAAAAAGGGGTCATTCTTTTTGGAACGAACCAAAAACGAAATAGGTTTCACATAAACTGGAACGGAGGGAGTAATTGTTTACTCTATTATGTGCTTCTCCATCTTCAAAAGTAAAGTAATTGCTATTAGGGGTAAAAATGAGGAAGAAATAGTTAATTTTGTCTTGAACTTCTAACATGATAAATAATTTGAGATAATTATTTTTAAAAATTACGACAGATAGTTTGAGATTAATTTAAATCCCACAACCCCACCCACTCCTATGGAGTCTATACAAATTTAATATTATTACTTTGAGCAGTGTTTTATATTGCTGTAGAATATTGGAACTGCCCTTTTATATTACTTTTAGAAATGCAATTTAAACCAATTACAAAATTCTCTGTGAACCATTTTGATAACATGTACTAATTGTGCATATCATTGGCTTCGATCTCCATAAACGCCGCTCGCCAAGGAAGATTACCTAGCGCCTAGCGCTGATGTGGGGTTGTCACTTGGCTGTTTGACTTTTTGAGTACTATTCCTTTTCTGCTAAGTTACCCATGACCTTTTTAAATTTCCTATTGGTCGGTCCATTAATCTTAAATTCCTGTACCATATTGTTATTCTTTCTCTTCTTTTCTTTAATTGTCTATAAGGACACAGCTCTAGGCCAGCGCTCTTTGACAAGTTTATCGATCTTTGCTCATAGTGAAGTTTATTAATGAGATTCAGTGTAAGGTTATTAATCATAAGAATTTCGATGCTTCTGTCGGGTAGGAATCCAGTATCACAATTTTACGAGATGTTTACCCTCAAAATCGGATAACAATTAAATTTATGTGTGATTTTAAGGATACGTGATTTAACTTGATACAAAATGAGAAATCAGATTAATATTGAAATTAATGATGGAAAGGTAAATGCAAACCACACAAGTTGAACAATCTTAGCCTTGAGGGTTGATCACCCTTGAGTCAGAAATGCTTTAATCGATGCCGGAACAGAATGATGAGATAATAAGAACTAGAAATAACAGTATATTGCTTTGGAATGCGTGTTACAATATGTCCTTAATGAATTATCAAACCCCCTTTATATAATAGAGGAGTCCTATTCTAGGTACATTTCTATATAAGGTAAAAATCTCTTGATTTGCTGATTACCGGTTCCTTGCCGATACGTGCCGAGATTCTCGCCGTAATATCCGTTTGATCGCTGGTATTTCAGTCTTTTGTTAGTCATCCTCGAGTTAGTTCGAGGCGAAGGTCAATATCAGACTCAATTTTCCTCGAAGGCGAGTCTTTCGAACTCGGGTTCTAGCTTGGCGAGACTCGGGATCGATCTTCAATCCACGGTCGCCATGTTCCAAACCTAATCTACCAAGTTGAAGTCGAGCTCGACTTCGACTTTATACCGATAGTCCCCTCGTTTTTCGGAGATAATCGACGAGAAACGATATGAGCCTCTAATATCTTTTCGCGGTACTCCTCGTTAGAAACGACAAATTGAACGAAACGTCTCGTCAGTCACATCTTCGTGGCATTAAATGCTCGTCAGGCGCTGGTCGGCCACTTACGGCTTTGAACCGTTGTTTGAAAACTATAAATATCCCCTTCTTCATTCATTCAAACCTTTTACATCCAAATCATCTCTACTCTTGTTTCTTACAAATTTCAACACTTTTCCGATATTAAATCTTTGGCTATTCTGAAATTTTTTTATAAGAACTTTAGATTTATTCCCAACCATCAAACTTAATCTTTAAATTTTCTCTCTTTCTTTCACCTATCAAAGAAATGGCGAAGACTTCAAAGTCCGTTCCCTAAAAAGAAACTCCCTCTGCCTCGCGACCGGCTGTAGAGGAAAACGTTTCATCTACTGCTACTGAGGAACCGGCACCGGAACCTCCTCTGAAGATGTTCGTTCCTATGGAGTGCCCAACCAGTGCCGATTTCAAGGTCGAGTAAACTTCTTCAGTACCGGGTCGGTGTGAACCGGTCTCGAGATATATATGCTCGGTCACTGACAGCTTCCTCTCCAAGGTCAAGGAAGACTGCAGCTGGGCTGATAAGCACGTGGTGGTTCCTTCGCCCGAGGAAGCAATCACTACCCACGTGGAGGGTATTTATAAGTGTTTACACTTATTCCTTCACGTCGGGTCCCTTGGATCCGGTCATCATCGCCTTCTGTAAGAGGTATGTGCTGAACCTTGGTCAAATCCAACGCTCTTTCTAGAGGATAGTAATTCTCCTCTGCTACTTCGTAAACAAAATCGAAGGGTGTTCTTTCACCGTCGATCATCTCATGCGGCTGTACAGCCCCCGACTCTATCGAGATGGGCTAATAAAACTTGCACGTCGGGCTAGTAAGGCCCATTCTCGAGCATCGACAAGGATCGAGACCAAAGCTGGTTAGGCTGATTCGTTCGAGTGAAGACCTCGAATTTAATCCCGGCCCGGATATGCCACTTCCTGAAAAATGGAACATGAAACGTAAGTATTACCTTGCCTTCATGATTTCATTTATCGCCTTTTCTTTTTCTTCCCTTCTCACTGATTTTTCGTGGTGGCGCAGGTGTTGCACGGATGCCTGATGCAGTCCCTCGACTCAAGGAGTGGGTCGAGGATATCGTGTCCCAGAAACCATATTCCGAGCGCACATGGCGTGAACTTTCAAAGGACCGGTGGAGGCTCGTTCTCACGGTAAGCTTCTGCTCTCGACTGAACATCATTTATGTTTCCTCTATGCGGCCGAGCCCTTACTTCTTTTCCTTTTCTTTGCAGGTCTTCAATAGGACGTTGCAAGCCCCATCTGGCGATGAAGATATCCTCCCCAAACCATCTACTTCGAGGCAAGATAAAGAGAAGAAAAGAAAACGAGCTCCGAGTTCTCCGAGCTGCGAGAAGAAGAAATCGAGGAGGAGGCTGGTGCACAAATCCAACGAAAGTACCAGCGCCCGAAAGCTCCCATCGGACTCACTTTATCAGTTGAGGGATGAGTCCGAAGAAGAAGAAGAAGCAACTTTTGAATTGGCCTGGGTGCGATTGTAGTTCGAGGGTTGAGAACGCCCCGAATCGGAGAGGGGCGACACCGAATTACCCAGAACCCTGGGGGCCGGTGGAGAGGCAGTGGCCGGGGCCTCAGAACTAGAGAGGGGCGAGGTCATTTTGCCTCAAGTTAGGGAGGCCGATAAGGAGGCTGCAGGGTGTTTCTCGGGTAGAGGACAATGCCCCGAAGGACGCACTTAGAGTGATAGATATCTTTGAGTCGCCTTCGTTTACCGACTCTATGATCAACGAGGCTAAAACGCTAAAAGGTCACCTCGGCGAAGAACCCCAAGGGGTAGCAGACTTTAACACTTTCTTTGATGGCTTAGATTCTACCGCCTCGAAGGACGTTACCGGGTTGGGCGACCTATCGGTACCAAAGAAGAGACCATCTTCGGGAGCTAGCGAGCCTTCTACAAGTCCGAGACTAGTAAACCGGTTCTCAGCTCCGAGTGCAAATCCTGACCGGAAGCGGTCGGTTATCATGTCCATTTCGGAGGATGCCCGGATTCTCTCTGCCCCCGTGGGGTTTGCCAATTATCTTCGGTGCTTGGTGATCATAGAGGATAAAGCTAAGATGGACGAGGTGAAAGCGCCCTGTCTTTTTAACGAAGCACAACATGCGTCAAATCGGGTAATTTTGAACATCTCTTTATTACGTACTTAGGTTAATTTGCAAATAGTTGTAACTTTTTTCTTTGTGCTTGCAGGCCTCGGTGATTCATCACAAGAATTTTCTCCGATATCGAGAAGAGTTAAACCAACACGATGCCGAGACTCGGGAGCTTATTGAGAATAGGAATGCTTACAAGCTTCTTAGTGAGAAACTCCAGGTTGATCTTGAAGCGGCTCGGAAGGAGCATGCTGACCTGGTCGAGCAGGTAAGAAGAGTATTTGAAGTTAGTGACGATCAGTCAGACACAATGGCTAACAATCCGAACCCGCAGGCTCAAAAGAAACTTGACAAGATCGAGCAGCTCTAGGCGGAGGTGGATACGCTCAAGGCTGAAGCCAAAGAATTGAAAAGAAATATGGATCGCCTGGCCTCGGAAAAGGAGACTTCCCAGGCTCAATTGTCTTCGAATGAGGTACAACTCCGGGCTGCAAAGGAAAAAGCCTCGATACAGGACAAAAAGATCGAGGAGCTCTAGACTCTGAGCTCGGCGGTCTCCTGTCAAGAAAATTTGGCCAAGGAAGTTGAGGCGGCCAAGTCTGAGGTTGCCGTGATTAAGTCCGAGGCCGATGAGAGGGTAGCCCAGCACAAGGCTGATGCCGAGGCGGCTCAGGACCAAGTGAGAAATATGGTGGAGCATATGAAGTGGCAATCCTGAAGGGAGGCCCTCGAGGGAGTTCATGCTCGGGGTTTTGACCTGTTGGCTGAAATCAAGAATGCCAAGGTATTCGAAGCCAAGGCCAGGAAGCTGGCTTTCATCGAGGAGGAAGATTCCGAGCGGTCTGAAGATTCGGGTGAGTCCGAAGGTGACGGAGACCTCGAAGGCGATGATGCGGCTCCCAGCAAAGACTATGCCACTTAGGATGTTTTGTCTTTTGCTTTTTGAGGCTGTTTGGCCGTTGTAAAATTTTGTATCGGGCTTATTTGGCCCTTGTAAAAAGATTTTAGAAATGAATATATAAGTCTTTCTTTCCCTTTCACAACTTTTGAATTTTTCCCTTTGCTTTATTATTTGTATTCACAAAGATCGAAATGCCTTAGCATGAAATTATTAGGTTATATTTGAAGTATTGAACAAACCTTGCCTTTACATTATTCTGTTTTAAGGCGTCCTGGGAGTTCGGTGTTACTGAAGACTTTTTCCTGAAGTAAGCAATTTAGATTATAGTCTGCCGAGGGTAGCCTTTAGAATCGGTTATAAAAAAAACTTTCGAAGGCCTTGTTTTTGTTACAAGTCTCGGATGTCTCCGAGCTTTGTTAATATGGTTGTAGCCTTTTTAGTTTGGGTGTCGCCCAATGGGCTTGCTTTCCCGAGTTATCTGAGTTTGCCTAATATAACTACCTCCGAGTGGGGCGGCCGTGGCCTTTGAAATTTGGGGGATGTGATAGGTCTTATGCTCCCGAGGTCTAATAGCTTGGACCATCCGAGTTTGTTTTCGAACGGCAGTCCCCAAGTGATTGTTCGAACTCGGGTTAAGGCGGCCCTTGGGCTCGAAACCTTTAGGGTTCTGGAAGTAGGGAATTGTTTAAGAAATGCAAAGAAATAAGAATTTTAAAGGACAAGATGTTTGCAAGGAAGAGACTTCTCTTTATTCTTGTGCATAATAGTAATACATGTGTACATGCTTTGTCTCAGGGTTCGAGCAGTCTACGTGGGCACGGTTTATTTGACCGTTTGGCCCTTACATCAAGTCCTATCAATCGAGACCCTTTAACTTGAAACCCCTTTCCATGCTAAAGTTAATGTCCGAGGGTCATGCCCTTTAGTGTTCGGGGTTGCTCGAAGAGAGGCCTCGAATGCTGTTGTGGTCATCGTCACCGGTTCATGACTGGCCTTCAATTCTAAGTTAGCACGATTTACTTGTTGCCTTGTTGAAAACCTTGCCGTAAAACCCATTTGGGACAAAACCGGTTCAAGATAAAAAGAGTGCAACACGTGCTTTCAGACGTGAAATCTCGTATCGTCCCTTGTTGGCTACCTGAAAGCGTTAGTTTAAAATGTAAATAAAAGAAAGAACGGGGCCGTACCTTAGCAGTAGTATCGCTTCAAGTGAGTTATATTCCAATTGTTCGGTAAGTGTTCGCCGCTCATTGTTCCAAGTTTGTAGGATCCTTTTTCGGTGATCTCGATAATTTGGTATGGTCCTTCCAGTTCGGTCCCAATTTCCCTTCATTCGGGTTTTAGGAGCTCAGTGTGACCTTTCTTAGTACCAAGTCCCCGGGATTGAAGTATCGAAGGTTGTACCTTTGATTGTAATATCTTTCGATCAGCTATTTTTGGGCGGCCAACCGGACAAGGGTGGCTTCGCTCCTTTCATCTAACAGCTCCAAACTCGTACTCATGGCCTCGTCGTTTGACTTCTCAGTTGCATATCAAAACCTGAGGCTTGGCTCTCCGACTTTGACTGATATTAAAGCTTCGGCATCGTAAACTAGTGAGAAAGGGGTGGCCCCGGTACTGGACTTCGAAGTAGTTCTGTATGCCCATAAGACTTCGAGTAGAATTTCCTTCTACCTTCCTTTGGCGTCGGTTAACCTCTTTCTGAGGTTTTGGAGTATGGTTTTGTTGGTCGACTCTACTTGCCCGTTCCCACTAGGGTAGTAGAGCGTTGATAGGATCCTTTTAATCTTATGATCTTCGAAAAACTTGCATACCTTTTTGCCGACGAATTGTTTCCCATTGTCGAATACGATCTCGGCCGGCATTCCAAATCGGCATACGATATGATCCCAAATGAAGTCGATGACTTCCTTCTCCCTGACCTTCTCGTACGGCTGGGCTTCTACCCATTTAGAAAATTTTTAGTCATAAACAATATAAATTGAGCCTTACCTGGTGCCCATGGAAGGAGGCCAACGATGTCCATTCCCACTTCATGAACAGCCATCGCGACAAAATCGAATTCAATAGCTCTTCGGATTGATGAATCATCGGAGCGTGTCTCTGGCATTCATCACATTTTTAAACAAACTCCTTTTCGTCTTTTTCCATGTCGATCCAGTAGTAACGACCCTGACTATTTTTCGAACCAGCGATTCGACGCCCGAGTGATTTCCATAGGTACCTTCGTGGATTTCCCTCAGAACGTACTCAGTATCCCTCGGTCCTAGACATATTGCAAGCGTGCCATCGAATGTTCTTCTGAACAGGGTTCCGTGTTCGGACAGGCTATATCGGGCTTCCTTTATACGCAGGGTCCTCGATTCTTTTGGATCCGAGGCAGTTTACCGATCCTGAGAAATTCTACGTACTTATTCCTCCAGTCCCAAGTTACGCTCGTTGAGTTGATCTCAACGTGGTCTTCTTCCACCACCAATCTCATAAGTTGCATGACTTCTACCGAGTTAAACTTGTCGTCTTCGACCGACGACCCCAAGTTAGCGAGGGCATCGGTATCGCTGTTTTGATCCCGAGGAACATGTTGCAGAGTCCATTCTTTGAACCGATGTAATGTCACCTGTAACTTGTGTAGTTATCTTTGCATTCATTCTTCTCTGACCTCGAATGTTCCATGAACTTGGTTTACCACGAGGAGGGAGTCGCACTTGGCTTCAATCACTTCTGCCCTTCAAGGCCTGCAATCATGGCCTCATGTTCGGCCTCGTTGTTAGTTAATCCCACAGTTTTAATAGATTGTATAATTATATTACCTGTTGGTGGCTTTAGTACGATGCCAAGTCTGGACCATTTTGCGTTTGAAGCGTCGTCTGTAAAGAGAGTCCAGATTCACGAGGAAGTTCCTGAGTTAACCAATAACTCTCTTTCGATCTCGGGTATTAGGGTCGGCGTAAAGTCGGCCACAAAGTCTGCCAAGATTTGAGACTTAATGGCGGTCTGAGGTCGGTATTCAATATCATATCCACTTACTTCTACGGCCCATTTAGCCAACCTGCCCGATAGTTCGGGTTTGTGCATCACGTTCCTCAACGAGTAAGTAGTTACGACACATATGAGATGATACTGGAAGTATGGTTTTAGCTTCCTCGAGGCGCTCAGCAAAGTGAGTGCCAGTTTCTCTAGGTGAGGGTACCTAGTTTCGGTGAGGTCCTACTAACATAGTAAACTGAAAATTACGTACCTTGCTCTTCCCGGACTAGGACTCCACTTATTGCTATTTTTGAGATCGCCAAATACAAGTGCAGTTGTTCATCTGTCTTTGGTGTGTGAAGCAGGGGCGGGATCGATAAGTACCTCTTGAGTTCCTCCAAAGCTCGTCGGCATTACGGGGTCCACGAGAAGTTATTCTTCTTCTTCAACAGTGCGAAGAATCTGTGGCTCTTAGCGGATGACCTTAAAATAAATCGCCCTAGAGAGGCTATGCGCTCGGTTAACTTTTGCACGGCCTTCACGTTGTCCACGACCATGATATCTTCGATGGCTTTGATCTTATCGGGGTTGATCTCGATTCCCCGATTGGATACCATGAATCCGAGAAACTTACCTAACTCAAATCTAGATGCACATTTTTTCGAGTTCAGCTTCATATTGTATTGCTTCAGTATGCTACGCCTTGCACTTCCAAAAAATTTTTCTTCATTTCCCCAACGTACTGTTCAACATAAAAAGCCTAAACCAGGTGAGCTTGCGAGAGGCATAAGCCTACTTCGGCACCACAAAATCCCAGGTTTTAGGTATTTTACAGAGCCTTACATGCTCCCCACTTAAAATCGTTCATCCTCGAATGAGGGCCAAAATCCACCATAAAAAACTAATGTAACTCAGCTGCTATAACACACCAACAGTTCCAACTTTTGACTAACTCCCCAAATTTTAACCCATCATCAGTCACTCCCAAACACTTCCTCAGCCTTAATATATACAATTGAGGAATTTGGCCAGCAACCTGTAGGCCCTCATTTGTGATTTCTTGGCACCTCACAAGTTCCAGGATTTTGAGATATTGTGCCGAACAAAGAGCTTGCATTCCAACATCATTAAAAGAATACACATGGTCAAGAGCAAGTTCTCTTATTGGATACATTTGTATTAACATTAATATTCCATTTAATGTAAAGGAAGAAAATGAGGGGAACTCCCCGTTAGAGAAAGACAACCTAACTGTATCAAGCAGAGAGCAGTTCTGAGCCACTGCCTTTAGACTTTCATCTGTTAACCGCAAATGATTGTTTTGTAGAAGAGGAAGGAGAAGTCCGATGGAACCCAGAGAGAGATTGATCGAAGGTTGCTTGACTTCTGGGGCAAACATACTATGTCACAGTCCCTCACTCCAACACACATGTCTATGTGAATCTTTTCCAAATTCTTGCACTTGCCTATAACACATGCAAGCCCTCTCTCAGGGTTGATAACGCAGTTCACTAAGCTAAGTTCCAGCATGTTCTCACATGGGATCCATTGCTTTTGCCACCGATCAACTGCCAAATGGTCATAAAGCTTCATGTATCTATAGTTGGCATCAACCTCAAATTGCAGTCTCTTCAATTTTCTCCAAGTAGAGACCCTAGCTTAATCAAATCACCTTCTCCAATCACCCTACAATTTTTGATGCAAAAATGTTCAAGCATTTCATGGTTTCCAAGATATTCTAGCCACTCCATACTACTGAAGTTAAGACACCGAATCAGCTGAAGCACAGTGAGGCCTTTGCAGCCCATAACGAGAGACAGGATGCCACAACCAGTAATTCTAAGGGCAAAGTTCAACTTCAAGGGTTTTAAATGGTCCTTTGCTCGCAAGGACTTAACTAACATGTCGTCAATGTAAACTTTCATTGATTTTTCTATTTGTTCCTCGAACATTCGATTTACTAGGCGTTGGTATGTGGCACCGGCATTTTTTAGTCCAAACGGCGTTTCGTTATAATAGTATGTACTGTATTTAGTGATGAAGAAAGTTTTTTCTTGATCACCCAAGTCCATCCGTATTTGGTTGTACCTAGAATAGGCGTCGAGAAAACTACGGATCTCGTGTCCAGCCGTGACATTGATCATGCGGTCGATGTTGGGAAAAGGAAAGGAGTCTTTGGGACATGTCTTATTCAAATCTTTGTGGTCTACACACATTCTTAGTTTATTCCCTTTTTTAGGGATTACCACTACATTTGCTAACCAATCCGGGTATTTAACCTCCCGAATAGATCATATTTTAAGAAGTTTAGATACCTCGTCCTTGATGAAAGCATGCTTCATCTCGGACTGCGGTCTCCTTTCTGTTTGACCGGGTGAAACTTCGGATCCAGGCTTAGCTTGTGAGTGGTTATCTCCGGCAGGATCCCTGTCATGTCAAGGTGGGACCAAGCTAAACAATCCTCATTAGTTATTTTACTTAAGCTTGGAGCTTAACCAATGCCCAACTATACCTTTCGATCGGGCAAGCCTTCTCGCAATATGACTTAATCTAGCTCCTCGACCGTCGATTTAGTGACATCGGAATCATCAGGGGCTATAAAAGATTTGGGAACCCCATAATCATCATCCTCAACTTTTTTTTGTTTGTCCGAATCTGCCGAGGATGGTATCAGTAGTTGCTATTTGGCCCCGTTTTTGACCATCTGGTTCGGATCCGTTGGTGTCGAGATTACAGACACCGGTATCACTTCCTCGACCGCAAACATTTTCTTTGCAGTCGGTTGTTCACCGTAAACTATTTTAACTCCGCCAGGTGTTGGGAATTTCAGTGCCTGGTGCAGTGTCGAGGGCACCACCCTCATATTGTGGATCCATGGCCTCCCGAACAAAGCGTTGTACCTTATGTCTCCTTCGATTAAATAAAATTTAGTCTCCTGGATGGTCCCGACGATATTTATTGGCAACGTTATTTCTCCTTTAGTGGTCTCACATGCCATGTTGAATCCGTTTAGAACTCGAACCCTAGGTACGATTTGGTCTTGTAGATCGAGCTCCTCTACGACCCTTGATCGAATGATGTTGGCTGAGTTACCTGGATCAATTACACACGTTTAACCCGAATTTTATTTACGAGTACAAATATTACCAATGCATTGCGGGGCTGCACGATCCCTTCCGCATCCTCGTCATTGAAAGATAAAGTTCCTTCCGGTATGTAGTTTCGAGTTCGTTTCTCCCTAGTGATGGATACTTTGGTACGTTTCAGCGTCGGCCCCTGTAGTATATCAACCCCACCGATGATCATGTTAATGACGTGTTGAGGTTCTTCTTGTTCTGCCTGTTTGTTAGAATCCCTGTTCCTGAAATGATTCCTGGCTCGGTCACTCAAAAATTCTCGAAGGTGCCCATTGTTGAATAGACAGGCTTCCTCCTCTCTCAGTTGTCGACAATCTTCCATTGTATGACTGTGAGTGCTATGGTACTTGCATATCTGGTTAGGATTCCTTTGAGTTGGATCGGACTGTAGAGGTCAAGGCCATTTGGTATCTTTGATGCACCCGATAGCTGATACAATGGCGGCAACATCGACATTAAAGTTGTATTCCGATAGCCTCGGTGCTTCGTTAGGCCCGACGGACCTGTCGAATTTGGTCATGAGTTGCTGGTTGCCTTGACTTCGATCATTCTCCTTTCGTTTCTCATGGAGTTCCGCCCAGACACGCTGCTTCTCCGATTTCCATTATATGGCTGATACCGATCCCTGTGTGTCCTCGATTCACGATCGATGTCTCAACCTTGATGGCACCAGCGTGTGCTTGTATGAAAGAGTCTGCAAGCATAGAAAATGAGTCAATAGAATTAGGAGGTAAGTTGTGATACCATATCATAGCCCCCTTCGATAGGGTCTCCCCAAATTTTTTTAATAGAACAGACTCGATCTCATTGTCCTCCAAGTCGTTCTCTTTGATAGCATATGTATAAGAGGTTACATGCTCGTTTGGCTCGGTCGTTTTGTTATACTTAGATATTTCGGGCATACGAAACTTCTTAGGGATCGGCTTCGGATCCGCACTCAGAGGAAAAGGTTTTTGCACGAGCTTCCTGGAATCCAAGCCCTTTAATGTCGGAGGTGCTCCTAGGATTTGGTCTACCCTGGAATTGTAGGTTTTCACCTTTTTGTCGTTAGCCTCGATTTTCTTCTCCCCCGATTCTATCCGTTTTGTCAGCTCCTCGATCATTTTTATGATCTCGGGGTTAGCCCCCGGTTCATGTTCGTCCGACCTTTCTACGACCGGTTCATCCCTGCGGTTGATTTCCCAGGGGGGATCGGGCTTAACCCTGCTCGGTGCGCGACTTTGGTTCTGTAATTGAGCTATCGCCGCCTGTTGATCTTGCAACATTTCGAAGATCACCCATAGACTGATCTCGAATCCTGCAACGTTCTGACTGTGTCGAGTTACCAATCGGGCTCTCTCACGAATGCTATTTTTGGGGTCGATAGGCAAGTTTCTATCGATAGCCACATGTGAATTAACATCAATCGGGTCTGCGATCAGAATTCCAATAGGATCAGCAGGTGGTACCTCATTTTCGGGCCCCATGTTGTTATTTTCACTTTGATGCCGGACTCGTTGCCAACATGCACGGTGCTAATTGAGAGTTCGACATTTTCTATTTTAGCCTGAAATCAAAGACACTTCAAATAGCAAGTATAAAATAGTGTATGTTATGGAGATTTGTATCAAATAACCACTATTATCCTTAGCCCCACGATGGGCGCTAAGCTGTTTGCACTCAAAATCGGGTAACAATTGAATTTATTGGCTTTAAGGATACGTGATTTAACTTGATTCAAAATGAAAAATCAGATTAATATTGAAATTAATGATGGAAAGGTAAATACAAACCACACAAGTTGAATAATCTTAGCCTTAAGGGTTGATCACCCTTGAGTCAGAAATGCTTTAATCGATGTCGGAACAGAATGATGAGATAATAAGAACTAGAAATAACAATATATATTTTGGGATGTGTGTTACAATATGTCCTTAATGAATTATCAAACCCCCTTTATATAATAGAGGAGTCCTATTCTATGTACATTTCTATATAAGGTAAAAATCTCTTGATTTGCTGATTACCAGTTGCTTGCTGATACGTGCCGAGATTCTCGCCATAATATCCGTCCGGTTGCGGGTATTTCCGTCTTCTGTTAGTTATCCTCGAGCTCGTTCGAGGCTAAGGTCAACATCAGACTCAATTTTTCTCGAAGGCGAGTCTTTCGACCTCGGGTTCTAGCTCGGCAAGACTCGAGGCCGATCTTCAGTCCGCGGTCGCCATGTTCCAAACCTAATCTACCAAGTTGAAGTCGAGCTCGACTTCGACCGTATACGGATGTCTCTAAGTTCAATTAATATGTCAAAGAGATTTTCTAACAATAATAATAGTAGTAAACATTTTTTTTTAATGTAACCATGAAGTGATTAAATTATTTCTATATTGTTGTCTAAATTTAATCAGAGGTATAACAGGTTGGTAGAAACTTTTGAATTGAATCTTTTAACCCAAGATGCTTAATTTTCTCGCTTATGCTCTGGCAAAGCTAGGAGACAGATGCACCCTCATAGCTTTTTATGTTCATCTTTGAACTCTTGAATAACTACTCTTTTATATTATATGCTTCTACCGTCACTTTTTTTTAAAAATAAAACAGAACATTTACTCCTACATCATTTCTTCTGCATGCCTATTTATGCTTAGCATGATTTACAAACTATTTTGGTACATTAAGATCAGTGCTACTGAACTCGGCACTGATCTTAATGTAATGTCAGATGTTGTTGTGTCACCTATAGGCTACTAACATAGGATATATGAATCTGCCACTGCATATATACTATAGGATATTTAACTTTTTTAACATCTGAAAACAATGGTGAGCAGCCACACTAGAACTCTTTACCTGTACATTTTCTAGCATCGTATTAGCAGTAGAAATATTGCCATAAAGCTACGCTTGCAGTACCCTATGATGTGAATATGATTTTCAGATACGAAAAAAGAACAAGAAAAGAGGATAAAATAAAGTTTTCTCGTGAAATGGTATTCAAAGCATACATTGAAATTTTTTCCTGTGTCTACCAACACTACTAAAAATCGGGCAAAAATCGATCGCCAAAACTAAACGATCATAGTAAGTAGCAAAAATGATTGAAATTCGACAATTTATGGCGGTCGATAATCGTGGTCGGTAGAGCTAACTAACCGACTTATTTCGGTCGGTCAATTAACTTCCACAATTGACCAAAAAAAGATTGATTTTGATCGATTAAAATCGGCCAAAGTCGATTGATTTTCTTAACTTATGTAATTAAAAAATACACCATCTAAAATTTGAACCGAAGTCTGTACAATTTCCTTCTTATACTTTCTTGATCTTCTTTAAGAATACGATCAACACTTCCATTATATTCAAAATTAATTTCAAGCTTCTCCAAGATTTTGTCCAGTTAGTCCTTGAGTTTATCCAATTTCCTATCCAATTTATCAAAGTTTGCCCGCACCTGGACCCTAGCTAACTGAATTGTCTTTAAAAAATCCTCAAATAGAATTTCTTCTGCCATGGGGTAAAACTCCCATAGGTGCCAAGATTAGGCTCTGATATCATTTGTAATGTGCTCAAGACTTAAAACTAAATAAGAAAGTTTTATTAATTAAACAAATTTGTAAAATCAGTTATAATTATAATTAAAAAAAATTGATTAAGGAGTCTCTCCCTTAAACTCTATCTACCTTAAACCCTAATGACTGATCGTTGCAGTTATGGGGGCGCTTGTCGGTGGCAGTCTCCAAGCAAGGTGTCATGACCAAATTTTTACTATAAGCCGTGATGACGCCTAATATTGCCGCTAGGCAAGAACAGTGAATATATCCATTTAATTATTTATTTTAATATTTTTAAAGTCATTAATTTTATTTAATAAAGAAATAAAGAGTAAGTGACTGTAGTAACATAAAACATAAAGTAAACATAAGAGTGAAACAGTAAAATTGATAAACAAAAAAGAGATCTTGAATATTTACTAGAATTTTTCCAAAATCCAATGTCACAAGTGCACTGGCAAACTAGTTGAATATACAAAACCTCCTATACTACTGTCTGAAGTAAGATAGACAGAAAAGTAAATACAACAAGGAGGAGACTCCGGGTGCTGCAGAACGGAGCATAGGAAGCTAGCTCACCACTAAGTCTCCGAGTAGTAGGGGTACGCACCTGACTGGCCACCAGATGCACCCGCCTCAGGTCATGTACGATTAGTGCATAAGTGTAGCGTGAGTACATAAATAACATATATCCAGTAGTACTAGTCTGACCTCGAAGAAGTAGTGGCGAAAGGTCGACATCAACACTTACTAGAGGTCAATAAATAAAGTGTAGGAATCATAAATAGGCATGAAATACAACTGTAACAGTGAGATAAGAAACAGTAACTAATGATTCTTAAACATAATATCAATACAGGCCACATCTTTAACACATAAGAGCCACAAAGTAATTTTCAACTCTCAAATCAAGAAAGAAATATCAAGTATAATCGGACTTAGATCAATATCACGCATGATTTATGCCGAGGTCGTACGACCCAATCCAGAATAGTGTGTACACTAACGAGGGTCGACCAACGCGAATTATAGATGCATCTAATATACTGCCGAGACGTTCGGTCCGATCCACAGGAATAAAGAAACTCTACAAACTCCGATCAACCACAACTACATAGGAGTAAATTCAAAGAAGGCATAGTTCTGCTACCAATCAAGTATCCCACCAAAATTCAATGTAATAAAGCTCGGTCTCATAAATATCTTTATCCAATTTTAATTATAATTTCAAATAATTAAACTAACAAATTGGTGCTAATAATACAAGTAAGGCATGGTAAAGCCCCAAGTCTAACCGGACATAAGCATGATTTTTACCTACGTACAGACTCTCGTCACATCGTGCGTACGTAGCACCCATAATTATTAGCAAATAACTATTTAAACCACCTATGAGGATAATTTTCTCTTACAAGGTTAGGCAAGAGACTTACCTTATTTTCAAGTCCATTTTCCGATCCACAAATCACACTAAAAGCCTCAAATCGGTTTCGAGCAATCCGAAACTAGCCAAAGGTCGTAAAAACTAATCAATATATTCCCAAAAGTTCATAATTTAACTATTAGAATAATTACCTAACCCCCATTTGGAAGGTTCTTAAAATTCACCCCCGGGCCTACGTGCCCGAGTTTCAGAAATTTTCGTAACTAAATATTACTCCTAACCTCACGAACACAAATATATAATTTCTACTCAATTCCCTAATCATTTTTGTGGTCTAATCCCATTGTTACCAAAATCTAAGTTTTTCAACAAAATCGTAAAATTTTTACATTTTATATGTTAAAATCTACCCATAATCGATGTATTAAACTCACACTATATAGAGAATACTTATCTCAATATGCTAGATCTCTCCAAAGAGATTTAAGATCGGCCACAAGTTGAGAGAAATGAACAAAATAAATCAAAGTCCCCTTTTTTATCAAGTCTACCGCCCAGCGATCCTTCTTCACGATCACGAAAGAAGTCTCGCGATCACGAAGGCAAAGCTTGCCCAGGCCCAGGAGTTTCTCATTGCGAACGCGATGCAGACTTGCGATTGCGACGGCTTTCCCAACTTGAGCTTCGCGAATACGGTCAGACATTTGCGAATGCGAAGAGTAATGACAGATGACCCCTCCTAGGCCCCTTTATCCTACGCAAACGCGGACCTGCCTACGCGAACCCGAATGCCACATGTCTTAAACCTTCGTGAACGCAAACTGTTGACCGTGAGCGCTAAGAGAAAAATGCTCAGTACGCCTTCGCGAAGAAGGAAACTAGAACCAACATATTAGCAATTTCAGACTTCGCTCCGGGTGGTCCGAAATTCAACAGAGCCAGCCGGGACCCGGTCCAAATTCACCAACAAGTCCATAGATCATCATATGAATCTAGTGGAACTATCAAATCCTGTTATGAGATTGTTTACTCAAAATAATTACTCAAGTCAAACTATTCCATCTTAGGTCACTATTATGGAACTAAGTGTTCCGATTTCAACCCAAACTCTTTCAAACCCGAACCAACAATCCCCGCAAGTCATAAAATAGTAAAAGTACATATCTAGAGTCTTAATTAGGAGAACGGGGAACTAGAAAACAAAATGACCGATCGGGTCGTTACACAAGGCCGCCCCCCATGCTAAACTTCTTAAACCTGAATCATCTATAGCCCTAAGGATAAAATTCCTAAAACCAATTACGCATGTACATGAAAATCCTTCGGTTATTTGGGAAGAAGATGATATTACTCATATGATTGTGAATGAGAATATGGAGTTTTCCATCGTTGGTAAATTCTCATATGGATGGCCGGAATTGACAGAGCTACGTAAATCCATCCCAATGCAATGTGAAATCAAAGGAGAATGAGAAATATGGTTCTTACATAATTGGCATATTATGATGAGGCTTATATTTCTCAAAGGCTATGTACATATGTTGTCGAAGCCTGCGTACTATATCAAATAAAAAGATTTATATTTTCAAATGCGTCTACAAAAGTGGTTGCCGAAATTTGATCGAGAGGTGGAAACATCAATTGCCATTGCATATATATCGTTTCACTTATTACCACCGATTTATTTTTCTCGAGAATCAGTATTTTGGTTGGCTAGGATAGTGGGGAAACCATTGCAGGTTGATATGGCTACGAAGAACCAATACAGGCCAAGTTGGGCAAAGGCGAAAATTGAGGTGGATTTTCTTGGTGAATTTTCACAGAAAATTCAGGTTGGTTATCGTGAGGCTGTAACTAATGAAGTTAAGGCAAAGTGGATTAATATTAAATATGATTATATTCCTAAGTACTTTAAGATTTTCATGTTACAAGGACATAATGAACAGAAATGTCGTGTGTTACACCCAGAATCGATTCCTGATGTTATTGAAGATGAAGATGGTGGGAGCCATAACTCTGGAGTAAAGGATAAGGCTCCATTGAGAGTTTTAGCAAGTGGTAAAGTGGTTGGTCCTAGAGTTATAAATGGCTGGAAAGTGGTCAGGGACAACCAAAAGTTCAGAAATAATGGACTATGCAACGAAGATGATCAAACTGGAGATGTTTCTGGCAAGGGAAATTGGAATTGGCAGTGTCTCAAAGCAAGGGTCAGATTCAAACAAGTAATACATTTCCATCTTTACAGGAAGATGATGGCGATGATGATAAGAAGAATTCAAAAGGTGATGTGGCTTCTGCAAAGGAAAACAATGGTCTCAAGGCACCAGCTGAAAAATCAAATCTGAAGCAAACGGTGGAATATACAAAAGCATGGGTTGATCCATCCTTTGGCAAGGTTTGGGACACAAGGGGAATGAAGGTACAGTCTTTGAACAAGAGATTGATCGAATATAGAAAGAATTTAGAGAAAAAGAGAATGTTAATCCACAATTACAGAATAATGCTGATAATAAAATGATATACTCAAACAAAGAAGACACAGTGAATAAAAGTACACGGGGAGAAAATATATGATAGTCTGAATAATTTGGACAGCATGATGATACTATGGAGTCATCTAGTGAAAAGATGAAGGAATGATGAAAACATAGTTGAAACCTACTGATGAACAGATTGGTACCTATACATCCATGCAGGGATAGAATGAAGCTACACCAATGAAAAGGTAGATGCAAATAATTGTGACGGGAGATGGAGGCGTTAATGCATCTATTGGAAAAGAGGTGATCATATCAAATGGTAATAAGGCAGTGGGTATTGTTACTAATTCTCGAGGGCAAAAGAAATTAGGTATGGCGACCAAGAAACTTGTACCTAACCCCTTACCTTTACAGGTTATTGATACAGGACAGAATAACGTGGAAAATTTGGGTGGAGACATTGATGAGTCTTCTACAGCTGAAAATTTTCAACAGATTGCTATACATGGAGATCTTTCGCCTAGGAGTATTGAAAAGAAGAAAGTAGGAATCAAACAATCAAAGAAGCAATGTGATAAAAGTGTACCTGTTAATAGGGTTACATGGAGGAATACATCTCTATCCACGAATTGATATGGATAATGCAATTATTTAGAATATTAGATCGGTTAACACTAGAAAGGCTTTCCAAAGACTGATCAATCTACATAGACAACACAATTCTTACTTTATAAGTTTGATGGAACCATTTCAGGACCCTAATAAGTTTGAGGTATATAGAAGAAAACTGGAAATTCACAATGCCATAGCTATTGTGTCTGGGAAGATTTGGGCATTTGTAGATGAAGATATTGAGATTGAGTTGTTGATAGATATGGAACAACAACTTGATCTTAACTTGTTTCATAGGGTATCAGACAAGAATATTATTGTCACTCTTGTATATGCAAAATGTGATGCCACAAAAAGGATTGAAATATGGGATTCATTGTATCATCTAGCATCCAATATAGAGGTTCCTTGGCTGGTAGGCGGTTATTTTAATGTCATACTAGATGAAGAAGAAAAATATAGGGGCCTTCCAGTGTATATTAGGGAGGTAGAGGATTTGCACATTGCATTAAAGTGTGTAAGTTATAGGATCTTAGATTCAGTAGGATTTACATACTTGGTGGAATGGAAGATCTGATGAAGCATGTATAAGACTAGATTGATGTTTGGGTAACCAACAATTTCAATATTTATTCCCTTCCTTAGAAATTGAGCATTTGATCAAGTATGGTTCCGATTACGCTCCATTGTTGTTGACATGTCATGTTAACGCTGTCCCATTGAAGAGATCATTTAAATTCCTTAATTTTTGGGTGAAGAACGAAACTTTTATGGATGTGGTGAAAAAGAACTAGAAAACTGATATCATGGGCGATCCTTTCATAATCTTTTATCACAAAATGGCTAATGTAAAGAAGGCCTTGGTTCAATGGAGTAACGAGACATTTGGGGATATTTTTAAACAAATTGCCACGCTTGAGGATGTGATCAAGGTCCATGAGATTCAATTCGAGCTTCAGTCAACGGCACAAAATAGGGAGAAGCTTCACAAAGTTCAAGCCGATCTTACTAGGTACTTACATCTGGAGGAAGAGTTTTGAAAGCAAAAATCTGGGATGCAATGGTTTCAGGATGAAGATAGAAATACAAAGTTCTTCCATGCTCAAGTACAAGGGAAAATGAAAAGACATCAAGTATCCAGAATACTTGATAATTATGGCAATTGGTTAGAAACAAGGGAGGAGGCAATGAATAAGGCTATTGATTTCTTCCAACATCAGTTTACTGAAGAAAGAGTTCCAACTAATTTTGAAATATTGGAACACGTACCTAGGATGATCAATAAGGAGCAGAACAATACTTTGTGAGAAGAAGCTACAAGGAAGGAGATCAAACTTGCAGTATTTGGATTAAATGGAGATAGCGCGAGCGGTCCTGATGGATTCACTGGATTGTTCTACCAATCTAGTTGGGCTATTATAGAGGAAGACATCACTAATATGGTTAAAGCATGCTTATGTGGGTATGGTTTGCCAAGATTCATTATTCATACAAATTCGGTTCTTTTGCCAAAAAGAAGAGTGTAGTTATATTTTCGGATATGAGGCCAATTAGTTTGAGCAATCTTTCCAATAAAATTTTCTAGAGTGTGTTACACGAGAGATTTGTTAGATTGCTGCTCTCACTAATTTCTCCTCATCAAGCAGGCTTTGTCAAAGGTAGGAGCATAGTTGAAAATATCTTGCTAACACAGGATATAGTTACGTTTCGGATATTATAATGAGATGAAAGCCAGCTAATGTTGTAATAAAATTGGATATGACAAAGGCGTATGATCAGGTTTCTTCGATATTTTTAACTAAGGTTCTTAGGAAGATGAGCTTTGGCGAGGTTTTCATAGATATGGTGTATAGAATTGTCTCTAACAATTGGTATTTGATCCTTTTGAATAGGCAGCCTCATGGCTTTTTCAAATCGACAAGAGGTGTGAAAAAAAGTGATCCTTTATCTCCTACTTTGTTCATTCTAGTTGCTGAAGTATTGGCCTGAAGTTTAGAGGCATTACATGACAATCCAGATTTTATAAGTTATGGGATGCGAAAGTGGAGTCCAAGATTGAATTTTCTTTCATATGCAGATGACACTATTATTTTCTGCTCGGCACATTATGGTACTGTTCAGCTGTTGATGAATGTTCTTGAGAAGTACGAAGTAGCGTCAGGCCAGAAGATAAATACGGATAAATCCTCGTTAAGAAATATTAGCAACATGGAAAGAATTGCATAGGATGTTTGCTCGTTTTTCCAGGAGTAACTCAGGGAATGGAAGAGTGAGGCATTGGGTATCTCGGGACAATTTATGTTTTTCAATCTTGGATGAAGGACTAGGATTTAAATCATTGCACGATATTTCCAGGGCCTTATTTTCAAAGCTTTGGTAGAACTATAGGGCAAATCCCTTATTGTGGAGTGATTTTATGCACAACAAATATTGTAAGAAGATAAATGAAGTAATTGTTCCTTGGAGAAATGACTCGTAGGTGTGGAAAAATGCTTGAAGTAAAGGACCTTATAGAACATGAAATTTGGTGGCAACTCAAGAAAAGGGAATTCAAGGTTTTGGTTTGACAATTGGACTAGATTAGGAGCACTCTATCATGCAACTGGACCTGAACATCAGTGTGATGAAAGGGTGCATTTTGTAAATGAGACAGTGGAAAATGGGGAGTGGAATGAGCAGCTTATACGTGAGCTAGTACCGGGAGAAATTGTTGATCATATAGTAGATTCAATTCAGCCACCAAATAACCAAGAAAGGGGTGATCATCCGTGGTGGAGGCTGGAAACCAAAAGGGAAATTCATAGTGAAATTAGCTTGGTATTTTGTAAGAAAGCGAAGAGATCCTAATCTAGTATTTAAGTTCACTAGTCTTATGATACGTGCGTTGCGCGTGTACAATATTTTAATGAACAAAAAAAATATAAAATTATTAGATATGATTTATATAATAAATTATGTTCCTTGATATTTTGCTTAAAGTATATATATTTACATGTATATCGCCTCATGTTTTACTCGTGTTTCGTGGATTTCGGATGTAAAATATATTGATTTGTATTTAATTCGTGGTATTTTTATGTATAGGAATCATCAATAAGCAATTGGAGACGAAAGGTACGAGATTAGAGCCAAACAGAGGAAAAATGGGAAATGTGAAATTTCAACGCCACAGGTAGCGTCCCACGCCACCTGTGGCTCCGTGGGAAGAATCTTCAGCAAGCCAGCGCCAGGGCCAGGGCCAGCGCACCACGGTGCCCTGGACGCTGGTGACGGAAATTTATCCAACTTAGCCCGAGACAAGGCTATTTCGGCCTTAAACCTACCCAACACGTATAAAAGCAAGACTAAGCCTATTTTGAAGGGGGG
>MCJB01043797.1:176672-186994 GCA_002018475.1 Nicotiana obtusifolia | reverse complement strand
GGGGGGGAGGGACGCCACTTTGAAGAGAAAATACACACGAGAAACAATCGGGAGCGAGGAGATCTCAGTTTTCTTCATCTTTTCTTAGTATTTTCAATTATCCAACACTTATGAAATTGTTTGATATTATCATGAGTGGCCAAAACCCATAGTTCTGGGGTTGTGATTTAGCCATGAATATTGTTGTTTAATGTTGACTTAACCTTAACTATAATTCACCAATATATGATTATTTTTTTAATTATGTGATTAATTGCTTACTCGTCTGGCCACAAATTAGGTTATATTTACTATCTATGCTATGCTTGGGAAAGCCATATTTAGATTAGAGAAGAATTGAAGAGAGCACGATCTTAACTCCGGGAGGAGGAGGGGGGAGCGGATTTATGGTTAGGATAGGAATATACCTAGTCACCGTGCTTAATTAAATATCAGAATCTTAATGCGTTCTTAATAGATTAATTTCATAGGAATATAGGCGTTAATCTATTTGAATAGGCGAGTAATACTTCGGGAGAAGGCTACGAGCAATTGTTCGATTAATTAGCAACCATGAGTGAATTATATGAAAGGGAGAGGTAACTAGAATACAATAGGATTGGCGAATCAATCACAACCCTGGAATATTTTTCTCTACTGAATACACAACAACCATTTTGCTGCTTGATAATTTAGTTACTAGTTAGAATTATTGTTTAGTATAATCACACCTTTGAACTCGAATTGGCTCGGCTGAATAACAATCTTGGTGAATTTAGTGGGTAGTTAATATAAGCCTCTGTGGGTTCGACACTCGACTTATCATTTTATTACTTGTACGACCACGTATACTTGTGTGTGCATTTTGGAGCAACAAGTTTTTGGCGCTATTGCCGGGGAATTGAATTTTGACTACTTTCTAGTTTTAGATATAATTGTTTATTTCGTCAAGTCTAACGTTACTTAATTGTTGCTCTGCTCTCAGGAACCTTGATTGAATGCGAAGGGTCAGAAGCCAGGATAGACTTCAGGGCTTTGACCCCGAACCTGATAGAACATTTCATAGGAGGTTGAGGGAAGCAAGAGACATAAATAATCTTCAGGCACTTGTTCAATTTCCTATGAACATGGCAGAGGAGCAACATATGGCTGTTCAGGAGGTGGCGATGCCCAGCATTGCTAATGTCACCTCCAGCATTGTGAAGCTCAGAATCACTGGGCACTTTGAGTTGAAACAGAGCATGATCCAGCTACTTCATGTGAATGAGAAGTTTATAGGTCTTCCACAACAGCATATCTTGAACTTCTTGGAGATTAGTGATATTTACATCACTAACGGAGTCACTCCAGACTATGTGAGGCTCACACTTTTCCCATTCTCTCTGTTGAGCGAAGCGAAGCGATGGCTAAAGGCAGAACCAGTTAATTCTATTACATCGTGGAATGATCTGGCAAGGAAATTTTGGCAAGGTTCTTCCCTTCAGGAAAAACTGTAAAGATCAGAAGTGAGATAGTCGCCTTCAAACAGAAAGCGGGGGAATCTTTATACTCAGCTTAGGAGAGGTTCAAGGGGCTGCTCAGAAACTGTCCTCATCACAATCAGACAAACGAAGTGTTAGCTCACACTTTCATAGAAGAGCTACATCCAGAGACAAAGATATATGCGTTATTGAACAAATTCTCCAAAAGCAATCTTGATTGGCAAGGAGAGATGGGCAGACACACAGTGCAAAAATCTGCAGGGGTTCTCGGGCTAGATGTCGTCTCTGCATTATCAGTGCAGATTTTCACATTGACCAACCAAGTCAATAAGATGACCTTGGTTATTAACAAGCAACAAGCAAAACTAGTACAACAGGTTCAATTGTTTTGTGAATATGTGGAGAGGGTCACACGAGCGACTTATGCCGGTTAATCCAGAGTCTGTCTATTTTGTGGGTAATGCAAATAGGGGCCAGACAAACCAGTATGGGAGCAATTACAATCCTAACTAGAGGAACCACCCAAACTTCTCTTGGGGTGGAAACCAAGGTGCTCAGAATCAGTATAGGCCATAAGCACCTCAACAACAATATAGATCGCCTTAGGCTGAACAACAGGCAAACTCGACGAGACACCTTGAGGAAATGATAAAGAAATTTATGGCTGACCAGCGGGCCCAAACAACAGAGATAATGAAGAAAGTAATAGCTAACCAGTAGGCCCAAGCAGCAGCAATGAGAATGTTGGAGCTCTTCCAAGCGACACTGAGGCTAATCCTAAGGTATCTATTAATGTTGTGTCATTAAGGAATGGGAGATGGTTAGAAGAAGTCTAATAAAAAAAGAGAAAACAAGTGACCTTTAATGAGAAGTCGGCCACCATAGAGTCAAAATCAGAAAAATCAAAGGAGTCAGAGAAGCCAGCTGAAGAGGCGGTGGCTAAGTATCCCCCACCATTAGTTGCGAGGCCACCACCTCTGTTCCCTCAAAGACTGCAGAAAGTGAAGGCTAATGCCGCGTATAAAAAGTTTCTTGATATTTTGAAGCAGGTGCAAATCAATATTCCTCTGGTAGACATCCTGCAAGAAGTGCCCAAATATGCTAAATACATCAAGGACGTAGTGGAAAATAATAGGAAGTTAACCGAATTCGAGACTGTGGCACTCACTGAAGAATGTAGCTCAAGAATTCAAAGCAAGCTACCTCAGAAATTAAAGGATCTGGGTAGTTTCACTATCCAAATCTCAATCAGTAAGCATGTAGTCGGGCAGGCTTTGTGTGATCTTGGAGCGAGCATCAATTTGATGCCGCTATATGTGTTCAGATAGTTGGGGTTAGGTGAGCCGTGCACAACAAGGGTAATCTTACAGTTGGCTGATCGCTCCCTTGCTCATCCTGAAAGAGTAATTGAAGATGTGTTAGTTCAAGGGGGTATTCCCTACTGATTTCATTATCTCAGACTACGAGCCTGATCAGGAAGTCCTATTTATTTTAGGGTGTCCATTCTTTGCCACAAGCCGAGCTATTATTGATGTATGTGAAGAAAAGATGACGATGAGAGTAGGTGATCGAGTGGAGGTATTCAATGTGTATAAAACACTCATATTGCCAGCCCACTATGAAGAGCTATCCATGATTTATGTGGTGGAAAGCGATGCTACGTCATTGGTGCCTTATATGAGCCCCATAGATCCTCTAGAACGAGCTTTGATTGGGGATGAAGAAGACAGTAAAGATGAGACGATGGGAGAAATTGAGCAAGTACTTGACATGTCCTATAGTTATGTCCATGGGTTTGGAAGATTTGAGGAGTTGGACAGGCCGGACACTCTGACCCCTCCTAAACCATCTATTGAAGAAGCTCCAAGGCTAGAACTTAAGCCCCTTCCAGCGCATCTACACTATGCTTATTTGGCAAGCTCTGAGACATTGCCAATGATTATCTCATCCAGCTTAATGTACAAGAAGAAAAATTGCACAAAGTACTTCGTGAGCATAAAAAGGCTATAGGGTGGACAATTGTTGACATCAAGGGAACCAGTCCATCGTTTTGCATGCATAAAATCTTTCTGGAAGATGGACACCGCTCCAGTGTTGAGCAGCAAAGGAGATTAAATCTCATTATGAAAGAAGTCGTTAAGAAGGAAGTAATTAAGTGGCTCGATGCAGGTATCATCTTTCTTATCTTTGACAGCAACTGGGTAAGCCCAGTGCAATATGTGCCTAAAAAGAGGGGGATGACTGTGTAGAGAATGAGAAAAATGAGCTAATTCCTATTCGCACTGTGACGGGGTGGAGAGTTTTCAATGATTATATAAGGCTCAACAAAGCAACCCGCAAGGACCACTTCTCAATTCCATTCATTGACCAAATGTTGGATATATTAGCGGGGCATGAATATTATTGCTTCCTTGATGGTTATTCGGGGTACAACTAGATTGTCATATGCCTAGAGGATCAGGAGAAGACCACTTTTACTTGTCCTTATGGCACTTTCGCCTTCAAGCGAATGTCGTTTAGTCTTTGTAATGCACCAGCCACTTTCCATAGATGCATGATGGCTACTTTCACCGATATGGTGAAAAAAATTTGTGGAAGTCTTTATGGATGATTTTTCAGTCTTTGTGTCTTCTTATGATGACTGTTTGAAGAATTTGAGCAAGATGTTAGCTCATGTTAAGAAACAAATCTAGTATTGAATTGGGAAAAGTGCCATTTTATGGTGCAAGAAGGCATTGTGTTGGGTCACAGAGTATCAAGGAGCGGCATTGAAGTTGATAAGGAAAAGGTGGAGGCGGTTGAAAAATTGCCTCCACCTATTTCTGTGAAGGGTGACCGGAGTTTCTTGGGACACGCGTGATTCTATCGACGCTTTATTAAGGATTTTTCAAAAATTGCTACTCCTTTGTGTAGGTTGCTTGAAAAGGATGTAACTTTTAATTTTGATGACGCCTTCTTGAAGGCATTTGAAGAGCTCAAAAAGCAGTTGGTGGCTGTCCCCATTATTGTAGCACCAGATTGGTCCTTACCATTTGAACTTATTTGTGATGCAAGTGACCATACTATTGGGGCAGTGCTAGGCCAGAGGAAGGACAAGATGTTTTATTCCATCTACTATGAGAAAAAGACTCTTGATGATGCACAACTGAATTACACCACCACAGAAAAGGAATTGTTGGCCGTTGTGTAGGCCTTTGAGAATTTTCGGGCATACTTGGTGGGAACAAAAGTCATAGTCCATACTGATCATGCATTAATCAGGTACCTATTTACAAAAAAGGAATCCAAGACTAGATTGATGCGCTGGGTTTTGTTGTTACAGGAATTTGATGTAGAAATACGAGATCGAAAGGGCACAGAGAATCAAGTAGCTGACCATCTATCAAGGCTGGAAATTCACTACCACGTGAAGGAGGGTAGACAAATTAAAGAGGCATTTCCTGATGATCAACTTTTTGCTATCGCCCAAGACCCTCCCCATGGTACGCGGACTATGTGAATTATCTTGTGAGTGCGATACTTCCTCCTAAAATTGAATCTGAAGCTAGAAAGAGGTTTCTACATGATGTGAACTTCTACTACTGGGATGGGCCATACTTGTACAAGCAGTGTGAGGATCAGTTGATGAGGAGGTGCATTCTAGAAAATGAGGTGGAATTAGTGTTGTATGATTTTCATGCATCACATTATGGGGGCCATCATGGGGGTGATAGGACAGCTACAAAGGTATTACAATCTGGGTTCGTTTGGCCAACATTATTCAAGGATGCCCATGCATTTGTTAAGAAGTGTGACCAGTGTCAAAGAACAAAAACAATCACAAAGAGGCATGAGATGCCTTTGATTAACATCCTGGAGGTCGAGATTTTTGATACGTGGGAGATATATTTTACGGGACCATTCCCATTGTCTAGAGGAAACAAATACATCTTGCTAGCAGTTGACTACATGTCAAAATGGGTAGAGGCGATCACATTGCCAAAAAATGATGCAATGGTGGTAGCTGCATTTGTGAAAAAGAACATATTCTCGAGGTTTGGGACTCCATGTGCCGTGATTAGTGATGAAGGAACACATTTTTGTAATCGGTTGTTGAATAACCTTCTAGCTAAATATGGAGTCCGCCATAGAGTTGCTACGGAATATACTCTCAAACAAGTGGACAAGCTCAGGTGTCTAACAGAGAAATAAAGCAAATATTATAGAAGACGGTGAGTGTTAATAGGAAGGATAAGGCTTAGATGATTCCTTGTGGGCATATAGAACTGCATACAAAACGCCAATTGGGGCGTCGCCGTATAAGTTTGTTTATGGGAAGGCATGTCACTTGCCTGTTGAACTTGAACACAAATCATACTGTGCCATTAAAAAGTTGAATATGGACCTTGAAGCCGCGGGGGAGAAAAGATTCTTGCAGTTGAATGAGTTAGATGAGTTTAGGCTGCACTCTTATGAAAATGCTAAGCTTTAAAAAGAGAACAAAAAGATTGCCTGGAAAGCGTATCAAGCCACGTCACTTCGAGCCAGGACAACAGGTATTATTGTTCAATTATAGGCTCAAGTTGTTTCCTGGGAAGTTAAAATCGAGATGGTCAGGCCCATTTGAGGTGGTGAGAGTCACTCCTTATGGTGCAATTGAGCTGCGTGCGTTAAATGGTGAAAGAAAATTTTTAGTAAATGGACATAGAGTCAAACACTATTGGGGAGGAATAATTGATTGTGAGAAGACCAAAGTTGTACTCGTTGATGAGTAAGCGAGGCCCTACGTCGTGCCGTGACGTTAAATCAGGCGCTTGTTGGGAGGCAACCCAATTTGTTCATAGCTTATTTTTTTTTATTTTTTATGGTAGACTAGAGTTTGCATTTTCTTTGTAGGCATAGAAATTATAGGTAGAATAGTGTGGGGCATGTACATTGGATATACAAAGGGCTCGGGTGATCGAGATGTTATCAAAAAAAAAAAATTCGCGAATCAGCGCCAAGGCCAGCGCCCCATACTGCCTGGGGCGCCCTCTACAGAATATCAAAGTCCCCCAGCGCCAAGCCTAGCGTGGGGTGCTGGGCTAGGGGGTGAGCAGGTTGTTATGGCTTGTGATAATGCAAACAAAGGTAAGGGAATAGGAAAGTCCTCCACCACTATCCTCGCACCCAAAAAGCGCAAACAAGGAGAAGGATCCTCGAGGCAAGCTAAAGGGAAACAAGTTGCCGAGGAATCACAGCTGACACCATTACAATCAGGCCCTCGTTTGAAACTAACCAGTGATGCTGCTATCGCATGGGGTAGGGACTTTGTGCATATGGGCGGTACGACTCCGAGATGGAGATTAATGTGAAAGCTTTAGAAAGGAACTTCATGGACGTGCTTGGCCGGTTGCGAGCACTGAACATGGACAAACTCATAGAATGTCCGGCTATGAAAATTTGAGCATGGTGCGGGAACTGTACGCCAACTGGAATGCAAACTTGTTCAGGTCACATGTACGTAGGAAGGACGTGCCACTGGATAGGCGGTCCTTATGTGCATTTTTAGGGGTTGAGAATGCCGACCCAAGGAGGCTAAAGAAATTTGTCAAAAGTCCAAGCTACATGGCAATATGTCACACTCTTTATGGCGTCGATTCAATTGCCAAGTGGACCAGAAAGCAAGGTGATATCCATCTTCAGATGGTTCTCTCTGAATTCAACAAGTCCGTCAAAGTGTGGCAGAATTTCGTGCAAGCCAGGCTGATGCCATTTGAACACAACAACGAATGAACTCGAGCTCGAGTGTGTGTGATATTATTTTTGATGACTAGGAGACCCATTAATGTGGGTGAGATCGTGCTGGGGGAGATGGTCCGCACACGATTTGGGTGGTAGATTAAGAGGTTTTTCTTCGGCAACTTGCTCACGCAATATATGCTCTCTCGAGAGGTGCTGGAGTACCCAGGGTATGATGAGGTGGTGGAGGCTCCTAAAGGGCTGTTGGACATCACATCCCTGTTGGAGACTACATTTAAGCTCACTCAGGCAGCACGAAACGAAGAGACAAGAACTTCAACAGGTATCTCTATAACTCTTTAGATGTACTCATGAGCAGGGTGGGTGTATCTGACTAGGAGCGCATGCAGTTACGCAATGATTTGTCGAATTCTTCCAAAAAGATGTTAGGGATTGCAATTGGCAGCCCCGTTCACTCGTCGAAAGATGCAAACACTTACAAAGGCTCCGACATGGAGGATGAGATTGGTGATGATGTCACGGGGCCCATGGCTTTGGTGCCCTCTAGGACTTGATGATAATGTGCCCGGAGCTGCGGATGGCGGGCATGCTGAGGAGGAGGACTCCGACTGGCAGGGAGTTTTCTTTTCACCCTACTCTGTTTTACATTTTTCCATGCATCGGGGGCATATGCTAAGTGTGGGGTAGGAGAATTACTACTTGTGATGTACTTTGTATAAATTGTATCAATTTGTTTCTTTCATTAGTTTTACTTAGTCTAGTTTTTAGTCTAGTTTGTTTTAGAAAAAAAAAGAAAACAAAAGAAAAAAAAATACAACAATGCAAAAAGAACAAAATTTAGAAAAAGCTCGGGCTTTTCCCGACGATGGATCTGTTGGACAATTTTCTTGAGGGATAAAGTCCGACTAAAAATAACAAAAAGATTTTTTTAGGATAACTAGGTAGTATCCCTTGATTTTTCTTTGGGCGCCGGTTCTTTTCCAACGGTGTAGCTCGAACCGGGTACTTTATTTTTTTTAGGAGTAGGTTAGGAAGAAACTGAGTTGCTCTGAGATACCTAGTGACATGTTGGTGCTGGCACATTTGGCTATGACATGCATTCTATCTTCCCTTACGTTTGATTTGAATTGTGATGCCTGAGTAAAATAAAATAGCCTATTCTGTGACGTTTTTCCTCAGTTGTTCGACTTGTATGCCACATAGTGCATTACTGCTTAAATTTCTCAATTATATGTGCTTGCTTGACTTGAAATTTGAACAGATCCGTCTTGATTGAGTCATGTGCAATGTGTGTGTGAGAATTGTGATTCTCTGTGTTATCCTGTGTAGTTTAGAACTTTCCCGGTGTGTTAATCGAAGCGAAATTGTTAAGTTGTGCTAATATAGGAGAGGACATAGGCGTTTCTTTCTTGAGCATAGATATGCTTGTCACTTGAAGATAAAATTTTCCGTTGCTAGCCCCTTTGAGCCTATAGACCTTTTCTTTGGCACCCACATTACAAGCCGTACCCCTATTTTGTTCTTAATTTGAGATTGTGGAACCTTTACCTCCTAAGGTACTTAGTCGCTAAAAGAAGTAAGGTGAGAGATTGGGGAGTAGCTTTCGAGTGTAACCGTGAAAGGGCCCTTTGGTGCACTAAAGTTGGGAAAAACAAGGGTCACTAGCCGATGAATTTTAATGTATGGAGTGTGTGTAGAAGAAAGAAAGAAAAAAAAAGAGAAAAAGAAATAATTGCAAGAAAAAAAAATAATAGTCAAATAATGTAGAAAAACACACACCTCCAAATCTTACTAATTTGTGCTAGTGGGAGTATAGAAGTGCTTAATGGTTTGTGGCAAGAAAATTGGTTGAGAAGAATATGGGCTCAATTTGTGAGTGTAGTATATTAAAGTGCTTAGGAGGGTTAGTCACCATTCCTAAATATATCCTACCCATTCTTTAGCCTACATTACAACCTTAAAGTCCTAATTGATCTGTGATTTGGCTAGCTTAGATTAGTAGAGATGTACACTATGGGCAAGCTTATGATAAGACCATGGGATGCATATGAATTCTTTGTGAGAGTGAGCGAATTTTGCTAAATTGTGTGATGTCCTTAATTTATATTCAAAAGCATACTTGAATGTTTGGACTATTCTATATTCACTCTTTTATTTGTTGGTGAGGGCACATGATCTCATGAAGGATTGGTGCATTGATTGAATTGAAATGGATATATTTGGGCATGTTTAAAACGGGAAAAATGTGAATTTTGTATGTTCATACCAGTATCGATCATAGTCAAGGGTAGAGTGTATGGTTAAAAAAATTGAAAGTGCTCCTCTCTAGTTGGGGTATATTTGATAGTCCCATTGATCAAGGACGAGCAAGAGTCGAAGTGGTGGGTATTGATATTTAGCTTAAAGTATATATATTTACATGTATCTCACCTCATGTTTTACTTGCGTTTCGTGGATTTTGGATGTAAAATGTATTGATTTGTATTAATTTGTGGTGTTTTTATATGTAGGAATCATCCGGAAGCAATTGGAGGCGAAAGGTGCGAGATTAGAGCCAAAAATGGAGGAAAATGGGAAATGTGGAATTTCAGCGCCACAGGCAGCGCCCCACGCCACCTGTGGCGTCGTGGGCAGAATCTTCAGCAAGCCAGCACCAGGGCCAGTGCCCCACTCTGCTCTGGACACTGGTGACGAGAATTTATCCAAGTTAGCCCGTGACAAGATTATTTTGGCCCTAGACTTACCCAACGTGTATAAAAGCAAGACTAAGCCTATTTTGAGGGGGGAGACGCCACTTTGAAGAGAAAATACATATGAAAAACATTCGGGAGCGAGGAGATCTGAGTTTTCTTCATCTTTTCTTAATATTTTCAATTATCCAACACTTATGAAATTGTTTGATATTACCATAAGTGGCTAAAACCCATAGTTCTAGGGTTGTGATTTAGCTATGAATATTGTTGTTTAACATTGACTTAACCTTAATTATAATTCACCAATATATGGTTATTTTTTTATTTATGTGATTAATTGCTTAATTGTCTGGCCAGCAGTTAGGTTCTATTTACTATCTATGCTATGCTTGGGAAAGCCATGTTTAGATTAGAGAAGAATTGAAGAGAGCACGATCTTAACTCTGGG